>WNGS01167867.1:122624-141068 GCA_020271785.1 Procambarus virginalis | reverse complement strand
CGTTGGGGGACATAGCCTCAGCAACCAATGTCTATTGTACGGTCATGGTTGGATGAGTTGTTAAGGTACCGGGTACAACAGTTGCATAATGCTCCTGGTTCTCTGGGTTCGAATCCTTTTGGGGGTGTGGAGTTTTCAGTAGAATATTGACTTGGACCATTTAAGCTTGTTTGCATATATATATAATATAATATATATATATATATATATATAGATATATATATATATATATATATATATATATATATATATATATATATATATATATATATATACATATATATATATATATTATATTATATTATAATATTATATATATATAATATATATGTATATATATATGTCCCCCAACGTCTCGACGGCACTTGGTGTTAAGCTTGGGCATAGGTATTTGATCGAATCACCTCACTTTGTGGTGCTACGTGAGCAACACAAATGCGAACCAGCTTGAATGGTCAAGCTGTGACGTCGATTAGTGCTACTGTGACCTCAGGTGACGGAGGTCTCAGATGCCATTACAACACCATTTCAATAATGGTAGCGAACAACACTACATTTTCCAACATTAGGGTTATGTCTTTGGAAAATAATAATAAATATAAATATAAATATTTTGATTTTTTTTATCAAAATATTGATACAATGGAAGGTTGGTGGTGCTTTGGAACATTTGGATCCAAATTATTTATGCCACTAACCCTATTTATTGCAGGTGCGGTTATACCATGGGGTAACGAGCCCCCTTCAGTAAGTAAATTACTAGCCACTTAATTAAAAATATACTATGTTAATCAATATTTAACAAATAAATATTTTATATTGTAATTTCTTAAAGATAAATTAAAATATACATTTGCAATAGATAAATTCATAGCAATAAAGAATTAAATAACAAAACTCATCATTGTTTATAATATAATTCACATATGGCAAAATATCAGAATTAAAAGGAAAGGCGAAAATGATTTATAACCGTATCACTGCTAGCTGCATATACTTATATATTTTCTACCAAGTGTGTGTGAAGCCACACATATTTGGTAATTTTCATTCGGCGGGTAAAAATGAAAGCAGCACTATTCCAGCTGAAACACCCTGAAACTGAGCCATCTAAGTAACAATGAGATAGTACATTCAATTCACTAAACAACGAAGAAGGCATCAGTTTTCCTAGTGGTCACTGGATATGACTACTTGCACTGTAGACAGTTAAGTTTGCTGTTATGTTAGAAGTTAGATCTTTACATTAAGGTGTCAGAACATTAACCCCACATTTGGTTCTTTACAAATCGAATACTGGAGTATCATACTCCACAATCCCATACTTGGTCGGCTCCACCAAATTGTGAAGTACTATTCTCAACACTAGCCAAGCCTAGCTTAACCTTGTATAAACCTAGCCTAGATTAACTTAACCTAGTATAAACCTAGCTTAGACTAACTTAACCTAGTATAAACCTAGCCTAACCTAACTTACAGTGACATAGCTATCTAGTTTATTCTAAAAACAAAATATAGTGGCTCAATATAGGTAACTACTGTTTATTCTAAGGTATAATTCTTCAAGGTAGTTACCAATACAATAGTAGTTGACTTTATAACAAATCAAAGGCAACTGCCTATAATTAACATAAAAAGGCTGTTACATTGCATTATATTATTGTGTTAGTGTGTAAGCACCAGAAAAGAGAGACTTTTATTCATATTTTTGTACTCAACTGAAAAGTGTGCATTACTGTATAATATATTCTTAACCCTATTTAACCTACAGTAGTTTTAGCATGTATTAAGCTACTGACCCCTAAGTATGGTGGGAAAAGTAACATACCAGAAGGAATTTTTATAAATAAAACTAATTTTGTACAGCTGGTGCACACACACACACAGGTGTTTTTTTGCATTTTTATATAAAATGTTACACTTCTGATGGCTATTAAATTTTTTTTATTATTATTTTCTACCACAGACGTGGCCACACATTTACAATGCTAACCAGCATATATACATTTTCTTCTGTCCTCCATGGACAGGGTTAGAGATGTGTTAAACATATATTTCAAGGGTTTATTGAACAATCAACCACTGAAGGTGAGTCGGTGCTTTTAAAATGCTAAGCTAACCTATATACGTAAATACATAGATACACAGATTTACGTATGCCTTACATAAAGTGTTCGATGTGTCTTTTACAGTGCCATTAATGTACATTTACAAAGGTGAAATGTAATTCTGATCAGCTTCCATATATACTTTATACCCATACATATACATTCAAACACACATATACATATATACACACATGCATTCACAGACATTTGTCTCATTTACTCTGACAGGGTGAGATAGCTGATAAAGAAACTAGTGTGCAATTAAGCACTTAATCACTGAAGGTGATTAAGGTGCTTTCACAAGCTCAGGTTATATAGTTACATCATATACATTGTATAATTAATCTATTACATGGTCAATCTTGGATACAAGTCCAATATATCATCAAGTGTTCCAGTACTCATATAGTAATTACAGAGTTCAGCATACCTTAGCCCAGGAGGGCGAAAGTCAGCCAGTATGGGACATTCTACAATATAATGTTCCAGAGAGTGCATGTTTTCTCTTTCACAAAGTTGACACATTGTGTACTTGACATTTGGGTTTTGAGAAAGCTGCCAGATACGTCTATATCCCAGGCGTATTCTGGCCACTATAACATCACATTGCCGGGTTCTTGTTCTATTAGTCCCATATGTGAATGTCTCCTCACGATATCTATCATAATATTTAATGCTACAACTTTCAGGTCTTTGTGAATTTGTTAGGTCGGTGAGATCTTCATTAGATATTTGTTTAAGTATTCTCTTTGTCACTGCTAATGAAATACCCATATCAATTTCTACCACTGGTTTTCTACAGGCTGTCTTTGCAAGCATATCAACAGTGTCATGCCTTGAGATGCCAACATGTGATGGTATCCATAGGAATTTAATTTCAAATCTGTTTTCTTTAGCAGCTAAAACATTCATTCGAATATCACTGACTATTTTCTGGGTGTCACTACTATGTGCGTTCAATGCCAGGAGTGCACTCTTCGAGTCACAGTATATAAGTCCACTGCCTTTGTCTTTTAAAAATTCAGTGGCAAGGTATATGCCTGCAAGTTCGGTTTGAGTTGTACTTGCCCAGTCATTGACGCGCTTCATTGCTGTGTGTACGAGAGAAGATTGTTCAAATATATTACATGCACATCCGGTACATCGTCCACCCTCTTCTACAGAGCCGTCGGTATAGCACTGATACACATCGTTACCCATACTCTGAGTACTTTCAGTGATGCCTTTCAGTGTTAACTGTTTTAATAATGTAGAGTGCACACTATCTTTCTTGGGCGCATTTACAAAATCAACTGATAAATCCCAGTTATCCCATGGAGTAATTGGTTGATTAATCATTAGTTGAGTTGGGTACATATTTAATATTTTGATGGAGTTGGCTACCTTGTAGAACCAATATAAATAATCAGATTTCGTTCTTCTTCTATAGACCTCAGGTGAGTGCAGCATATTAGAAAGTTTAGCTTGAAACTTCATGTGTTGTCTAGATCTACTCAATGCCTTCACGCCGAAAACTGTGCTAATAGACAAAATTCTCTCACTTATGGTAGGTAATTTTAACTCTGCTCTCATATTAACTATTCTCGTGGACTTAGGAGCCCCAAGGATGAGACGCATAGCTTCATTTTGCAAGGTTTCAAGAGATTTCAGCTCTTTGTCAGTATACAGTGTGAGATGTAGAGCATTGTAGTCAATCACAGAGCATATAAATGATACATAAAACATTCTAGCAAGTCTCACGTTATTTCCATGATTGACACCAACAAGGACCCGCAAGGGCTTTAATCTCTCCCACAGTCTCCTCTTGAGAGAAGAAAGGTACCCAGTGTCGTTAATGGGGACACCAAGGTATCTGTAAGACTCGCAGTTTTCGAGTGCTCGCCCATCTATATTTTTTTTTATTGATTTTTATTTTTACATGCAAAACATGCAATTTAAATACAATAAAAACAATACAAAATACAGAACAAAGGAAAACAATAGACCACCGGCCAGAAGGGCCGACAGCAAAGCACAACAAAACACACACACGAGAAAGCATAGAAAAATACAGCATACAACAAAGCACAAAACATAATACAAAGGCAAACTAGCAAACACAGTAACATCACAAAACAAAATTCCCAGAAAAAACAAACCATACATTAAGAGGCATAACAGGAAACATAACAGGACAAACACAATACAGCCCAAACAAAACATAAAGGACAAACACGTACAAAAGGTAATAGCAATATAAAACACCAGGTCAAACGCCCAGCACAAACAATACAGAAATAAAAAAAACACACCAAACCACCCGCCCCGTAAACAAAGGGCGAGGCAAAAATAAACAATAAAAATCAACAATAAAATTTAACAATAAAAATAAACAAGCAAAACACGCACACCTGAAAACAAAACAGGCACAAACACAACAACAAACATGCACTGGCCTGAAGGACCGAGAATAAAACAACAAAGTACATCATGAAGCAAAATCAAACACTTCAGCACAAAACAAAACAATACAACTGTATACAAATTTTAGCAAAGACACTAAAACACCGGCCTGAAGGGCCTACAACAAAAACAACAACGAACAGAAACATAATGATACAAGAAAAGAAACAATACCGGAAATATAAGAAATACAACAAAGCACTGGCCTGAAGGGCGCACAATAGGTACAACACATTACAAACAAACCACAGGTCCAAGCACACAGACTACTTAAATTTCTCATATTTATCCGGCCACTCCGCCACCGGGAAGCGAGTGGCGGAGTGGCCTCCCAAAGTAACATGACGTCCTCCGAAATAGGTTCATCACGAACCGCACGAGGATCAGGCATTGACTCTGGCACACCCACAACAAAACACCGAGTCCGTCGAACCCAGATGGAAGAAGGGCACCACGGAACAGGACGCACGCGGTCAACAACTTGAAACCGCAAAGGATGCTGATCATCAACCACTGCTCCAGAGGCCAGGATGAGAGGGAGAGGCTTCCTCCCACGAGGCCGGGCAATGGGCATCGCACTGGGAGCCTCCTCGGCTTCCTCACAGGGCCCTGCGGCAACCACCGAACGTTGTACCTGCTGTACAACTGCTGCGTGGGGAACGTTGTACCCCACGCTTGGCATCCTTCTTCAGCACCAGCTTGATGCCGCGGCTCGCACCAGAATCCACACCACCCACGTCCGGAGGAGCGCCCACTCCCCACTGCGGAGAACCTTCTGCAGGAGAAAGAACAGGAGGTAAATCAGACGCACAACCATCGTCAATAGCAGGCACATGGACGTCAGCCACCACCAGCGTCGTAGAGCGCGAAGCACCCGGAATCGCCACATCATCGCCCGAAGCGCCACCTGCGTCATAGTCCACCACATCAGCCCAATCAGTAGAAGACCGCCTGGAACGCTTGGACACGGTCCGCACATCCTCACAGCCGGAGGCGGACCCAGAACCACGGGCCTCGCGAACCGACGCCCGACGCAGTACGGCAGCAGCCTCAACCACACGTGGAACCGGGCCGCACACAACAGGATGCTCTGCATCCCCCTCAACACCCAGCACAGCCGTAACACCTGGCGAGGGTGCAGAACCAGGCGCAACAGCAGGAGACGAGGTAGACGAAGACGACTCACAGAGACCATCCGGGAGACCCTCGGGAGCAACTGGCACATCGAAGGGACCAGCGACAGGAGCCACCGGAACACTCGGCGGATGGACAACAACCACCGGGGGGCATGTCGGGTGACGCAGGGGGGGGGGGCCGCATCAGCAGCGAATGGGACATGCCCCTCTTCATCTCCGGAATCCACGCCTTGAGGGAGCGGCGGGAAATCCTCTTCCCGAAATAAGTTTACAGGTGCAGTTGGGGCCGCAGAGCACCCGGCAGCCTGATATCCTAACTGGCCACACCGGAAACAGGTACGGGGCTGCCGGGCATAGTACACCTGAACGTAGTAACCCAGCAGCCGGACAGAACATGGGATATCCGATCACAGGCGCATACCTAAGGTACGGATGTTCGTCTGCTTCCCAGCATACTTCCCCTAGGAAAGCGTGTTCACCCTCACACTGATGACTGCACCATACCTTCCGAAGAAGCGCCGAAGAAGATCTTCAGGGAACTCCAGGGGCGCACCGTGTACACTGACATACGTCAGGGCACCACTTCGGTCCGAGATCACAACAGAGCCGGCGCCATCCGGCAACTGCATCGAACGCCCTTCATACCGCCGGAGGAAGTCCTGATACACCTCCTACCGCATGAACTTGATAATCACCCGGTGGGCCGTAACAAGTTCAACTCCATATACACCCTCCACCGGGACACGTAGCATGTCGCACATTACTAACTCAATGGCTGGATAACCAGCCTTACACGAGAACTCTAGCCCCACTGAGTTCACTCGCAAAACAGGAGGAATCGCAAGGCCCCCCATGTCAAAAACAGCCACGTCAGCACTTAGCCAGGCAGGCAACCACACTGCTCGCCCATCTATATGATAATTGGCTGGTGGGATACCACGTGGAATGAGGGCACGAGTTTTCTGTACAGAGATGAGGAGGCCACATTCATCAGCTCTAGTAGCAAAAGCATCGAGCAGAACTTGCATTCTAGGCAGCCTGTAAACATATACCATCAGCATAACAAATGACAGTGTCTTCATTATTAGTTGGAAGATCTTTAATAAGTTTATGCATCAGAACGTTGAACAACAAGGGGCTGAGGACCCCTCCTTGTGGAGTTCCCAGTTCAAAGTGTTTGCTCTCTCTGCTTTTAACACCATTAAATAAAACATATGCTGTTCGATTAGACAAATAGCCCTTTATCCATTTCAGTAATTTTCCTTGTATTCCCAGCTCGGCAAGCTGTTCCAGTATGATTTCTCTGTTTGCTGTATCAAAAGCTGCTGCTAGGTCGATGAAGACTGTTTGAGGGGAAGCTTCAATATGTGCGAAGTATTCAGCAAAACAGTGTTGTGTACTGAGCCCAGGCATAAATCCAAACAGTTGAGGTGACAGGTGCCCCTGTATACGATACATGAGTCGTTAAGAACAGTACGTTCAAGCACTTTGCAAACACACGATGTTAGAGATATGGGTCTATAATTATCTGAGTGTAGTTTGGGGATGGGAACAATGACACTCTGTGTCCAAGCATCAGGTAATACTCCTTCACGTAAACTCATTCTGTACAACACTAAAAGTGGATTACCTGGTACTTGTGATACTAATCTCAGTAGACTGTAAGTAATACCGTCCTCTCCAGGAGCAGTTGATTTTCCCATCTTTAGTGCATGATTTAATTCCCATTCAGTTACATCATTAAGGTCCGACACGTCGATAGCTGTACAGGCAAGATTGATGGTTCGTTGTCTGTTGGGGCGTGTGTCATCAAGTTTATGCTGTATGTTAATTGGAAGTGAGTCGTAGCTCGATGTTAGTGCCCATTGATCAAGGAGAATGTCTGCTTGTTCTAGTGGGCTGTGGTGCAGTGGTTTGGTTGGGTTGCTTCTAGAGATTTTTCGTATCTTTTCCCAAACTTCAACAAGTGTTGTTTGCTCATTTATACTTTGTAGGAACTCTTCCCAATGTTTATTGCGTATAACGTTGCTCATGTCTCTCACCTCTCTATTTGCAACTAGAAATGCATGCAAGTCACCATTGTGCTTTGGTTCGTTTGTACGTATCACCAAGTCGCTTTACTCGTTCATGTTCTTTAACAAATACGGGGTCAAGGACCCACTTGGGTGGTGGCAGGAGTTGACCCTGAGCAGCCGTGGAGTGCGGACGTGTCCCTCCGTGACTGCTGGGGTGTTTAGCTGTTTGGTCGCCAGGTGGTGGGGCGTCGCTGCCCTCCCAGAGTTGTTGCCCGGCTGGCTGCGTGCTGACGTGGCGGTACTGACATGGGGGGCCTCCAACTTCCTCCTGTTCTGCGTCAGAATTCCGTGGGTCTGGAGTTCTCTGGTAAGGCTGGTTATCCAGCCGTTGAGTTAGTGATGTGTGACATGCTTCGTGTCCCCGTGGAGGCTGTCTACGGAGTTGGGCTTGTTACGGCTCACCGAGTGATTGTCAAGTTCGTGAGGGAGGAGGAGTATCGGAACTTCCTCCGTCGGTACGAAGGGCGTTCGTTGCCGATGCCGGATGGCGCCGGCTCTGTTGCAGTCTCGGACCGCAGTGGTGCCCTGACGTATGTCAGTGTGCACGATGCGCCCCTGGAGTTACCTGAAGACCTTCTCCGGCGCTTCTTCGGGAGGTATGGTACTGTCATCAGTGTGCGGGTGAACACGCTTTCCTCGGGGAAGTATGCTGGGAAGCGGACGAACATCCGTACCTTAGGTATGCGCCTGCGGTTGGATATCCCATCTTCTGTCCAGCTGCTGGGTTACTACGTTCGGGTGTATTATGCCCGGCAGCCCCATACCTGTTTCCGATGTGGCCAGTTAGGGCATCAGGCTGCCGGGTGCTCTGAGGCCCCTGCTGCACCTGTCAACTTGTTCCGGGAAGAGGATTTCCCGCCGCTCCCTCAGGGTGTGGTTTCCGGGATGAGGAGGGGCAGGTCCCGTTCGCGGCTGATGCGGCCCCCCCTGCGTCACCCGACTTGCCCCCGGTGGTTCCTGTCCCTCCTCAGGGTGTTGCAGTGGCTCCTGTCGCTAGTCAATTCGCTGTGCCAGCTGTTCCCGAGGGTTTTCCGGATGGTCTCTGCGAGTCGTCTTCATCTGCCTCGTCTCCTGCTGATGCGTCGGGGCCTGCGCCCTTGCCTGGTGTTACGGTTGTGCTGAGTGCTGGGGGGGCTGCGGAGCATCCTGTTGTGTGCGGCCCGGTTCCCCCTGTGGTTGAGGTTGCTGCCGTACTGCGACGGGCGTCAGTTCGCACGGCTTGTGAAGCTCGTGGTTCTGGGTCAGCCTCCGGCTGTGAGGATGTGAGGCCGGTGCCCAAGCGTTCCAGGCGTTCTTCTACTGCTTGGGCTGATGTGGAGGACTTCGACGCAGGTGGAGCTTCGGGCGATTACGGGTGCTTCGCGCTCTACGGTGGTTGCTGACGTCCATGTGTCTGCTGTTGACGATGGTTGTGCGTTTGATTTACCTCCTGTTATTTCCCTGCAGATGGTTCTCCGCAGTGGAAGGTGGTTGCTCCTACAGACGTGGGTGGTGAGGGTTCTGGTGCGAGCCGAGGCGTCAAGCTGGTGCTGAAGAAGGATGCCAAGCGTGGGGGGGTCCCTGCAGGTTCAACGTCCGGCGGTTGGCGCGGGGCCCTGTGCGGCAGCCGAGGAGGCTCCCAGTGCGCTGCCCATTGCCCAGCCTCGTGGGAAGGAGCCTCTCCCTCTCATATTGGCCTCCGGAGTGGCGTATGATGATAAGAATCCATTGCGGTTTGAAATTGTTGAACGCGTGTGTCCTGTTCCGTGGTGCCTTTCTTCCATCTGGATTCAGCGGGCTCGGTGTTTTATTGTGGGTGTGGCGGAGTTGATGCCTGATCCTCGTACGGTTCAAAATGAACCTGTTTCGGAGGACATCATGTTACTTTGGGAGGCATATTGTATTCGATTCCCGGCGGCGGAGTGGCCGGATAAGTATGAGAAACTTGAGTAGTCTGTGTGCTTGCTGTGTGCTTGGACCTGTGGTTTGTTTTGCAATGTGTTGTACCCATTGTGCGCCCTTCAGGCCGGTGTTATGTTTGTTCTCATAACCGTTGTTTTTCTTGTATTTCTGGTATTGTTTCTTTTTCCTGTGTTTCATTTTGTTTCTGTTCAATGTTGTGTTTTTGTTGTCGGCCCTTCAGGCCGGAATTTAGTGTCTTTATATAAATTTGTATTGCTTTGTTTTGTGCTGAAGTGTCTTGTTATGTTTCTTGATGTACTTTCTGTTGTGTTTTATTCTCGGTCCTTCAGGCCAGTGTATGTGTGTTGTTACTTGTACCTGTTTTGTTTTCTGGTGTGCGTGTTTTGCTTGTTTATTATTATTGCTTATTTTGGCCTCGCCCTTTGTTACGGGGCAGATGGTTTGGTGTGAGTGTTTTTCTTCCTGTCTTGTTTCTGTGCTGTACGTTTGACCTGGTGTTTTCATATTGCTTTACCTGTTGTACGTGTTTGTTCTTTTTTTTGTTTGGTATTTATTATGTTTGTCCGGTTATGTTTCCTGTTATGCCTCTTGATGTATGTTTTGTTTTATGAAGCTTTTGTTTTGTGAAGTTACTGTGATTGCTAGTTTGCCATTGTATTATGTTTTTGCCTTGATGTATCCTGTATTTTTCTATGCGTTTCTCGTGTTTGTTTTGTTGTGCTATGCTGTCGGCCCTTCTGGCCGGTGGTCTATTGTTTTATTTTGTTCTGTTATGTATTCTTGCCAAGTTTTGTGTGTATATGTCTGCATCCTGTTCAGCTGCTTGAGCCATGCTGCTGTGTTTGCACTATTTCCGTTTTGTAACTTATGTTTTACTGCTTATCGTGTTTGTTATGTTCTTATGTTTTGCAGTTATTGTATTGGTTTTCTTTGGTATTTGTTCCAAATGTACATTTTGTTTAACTGTAGATACCATTGTCCTTATGTTTCTGTTAATATTGTCTGTGTTGTTATGCATTCCTTTATACGAGTGTGTCTCTATGTTTTTGAGTTTTATTTGTTATTGTGTTTTGTTGCTCATGTTCACAGTTATTATGTTTTACAGTTATTGTGTTTGTTTTTCATGCTATTTGTTCCATATGTACTTGTATTTACCCATTGATACCGTCGCCCTTGTTGTTCTGTGAATATTGTTTTTATTGTTCATGTGAATTCTTTTTGTACGTGTGCCTCTGTATTTATGTATATATTGTTATTTATGTAAATAAAAAAAAAAAAACTTGGGTGGTGGCAGGTGTTGCCCACTTCTGCTAGGCTTACGACTTATTCCCCAACACACCCATGTGTCGTAGTAGGTAGCAATCGTATCAACGAGATCTCTGGAGAAGGCTTGTACATTCGTTATTGTGTAATCTTGATACCATTTTGATATACAATTAATAAAGTGGTCATGCAAGCCATATGGAATATTCATTTTCCGTCTCTGATGTCTATTAGGTACATCACACTGTACCTCATAGGAAGCAGAAACTGCATAATGATCACTAACTAAGTGATTTACCAACGAACATTCCATCCTATCTTGCACAAGGTTTCTACCCATTATATAATCAAGTCTGCCTCCCAATAAATGAGTTTGGGTATCCGTAGTATACACGGTTAATCTGTTGTCATAAACATATTTGATAAATTTTCTTCATTATCGTTGTTAGTAATGTCTCCCAGCGTAATATGTCTAGCATTAAAATCTCCCATGTATATTGTCCCATGATTGTCTAGATCTGGCTATTAAAGGTTCTGTTACCCAGATTCTGTTGTGGTAATGAAGGAAGAGCTTCAGTTAATCAAATCCTATTAAGAAATCTGATGGTAGTCATCAAAATAAACACTCACACTTAGACTTAAGGCAATATTTTTAACTCATTGAACAAGCGGTAGTGAGTTAATCATTAATTATGGCTACTGTAGAAGCACATAAAAGAAAATTAGCAGGTCCGAAAGGCCAGTTAACCAGAAACAGCAAGAAATGTAAGGATTTGTCTTATCAAACACCAGTTGACAATGTACAACTGGAAACATATTGCCAAGTGGCTACAGCCAAATTTGAACAAGTCAAAAGAATGAGATTTACTTGGCTGTACTAGCAGATGCCGAAACGCCAGGTGCAGATATGGATGATATTATGGACAACATAGTCCAGTATTATAATGATACTCAGGCCAAATTAGAACCAGTCGTAGACATAATTATACAATTTAAAAGTACTAATGCAGCTATAGGTATTGCACCAAATTTAATACCACCACAACCCCAGCTTCTACTGAGCTAGATGAGGAAAAACTCAGATGATTTTCTGGCAGCTTTTTGATACACACACATAAACTTATAGACATCTATAAATAAAGTATATTTTCATACCTAAAAGGACAGCTTAAATAGGAAGAACAGCCAAAATAGTAAATTTGCCCTTAACAGACCCCCAATTATACCACAGCAGTCCAATAACTGAGAGCGTATTATTCTTTAGTTAGATTTAGAACTTTTATCCGGTCCCGATAATTAAGATGACTTATCGAGTTCATTCTAGATATAAGGGATCTTTACATGCTCTCTAGGTCAGCAATTTCTCCAGCTATAAAAGAGGTTGTTAGTGTGGAACAATATTCCACTCGTGAGAGCACTAGTGTCTTGAAAAGTATCATCATTGCTATGGCATCTCTTATTTGGAAGGTCCTTGTTATCCAACCTGTCATTTTTCTTGCAGTCGTGAAAGTTACTTTATTGTGTTCTGTAAAGATTAGGTCTTCCGGCGGGATTGCTCGTAGATCATTTACATGACTTTTCTCTTCTATAGTGATTTAATTCCGTTTATATATGGTTTCTGTTTCTACACTTTCGTTTTTTCCAAAGCATAGTAGCTGGAATTTATTAAGATTCATACCACGTTGTTAACTGTGGCCCATCGAAAAACCCGATTTACACCAATTGGAGGTTTGCCGTGTCTATATTGTCCACTCGCATGAAAATCCTAGTGTCATCTGCAGATGATTATATTGTACTGTAGTTTGTATCCATGTCTATGTCTGATATTTGGATGAGAAAAAGTACTAGAGCAAGTACTGTACCTTGGGGGACTAAGCTTTTCACAGTAGCTGATCCAGATTTTACTGTGTTGATTATTAAACTTTGCGTTCTGTTCGTTAGGAGGTTGAAAAGCCATCTCCTTATTTTACCAATAGGACCTTTTGCAAGCATTTTGTGCGCAATAACACCATGGTCAAATTTTTTGAAAGTTTTTGCAAAGTCCGTGTATATTACATCTGCGTTATGTTTATCTTCCACTGCACCTAAGACCTTGTTATAGTGATATAGCAATTGTGAGAGGCAGGAGCACCCTGTTCTGAACCCGTGTTATCCGGGGTTATGCAGATGTTGTGATTTAATATGATTTGTAATCTTACTTCTTAGCACTGTCTCAAAGATTTTTTATGATGTGGGAAATTAGAGCTATTGGTCTATAATTTTTTGCATCTTCTTTACTACCTCCTTTGTGAAGTGGCGCGATCTCTGCTGTTGTCAGGGATGATACCAGTATCTAGGCTCCATCTTCAAAAGAAGTTCAGGGCCTGTGACAGTGGTGTTTTGAATTTCGTGATGAATTTAGAATTCCAAGAGTCTGGACCTGATGCAGATTGCATGGGCATGTATTTATGGCTACTTTAAAGTCCAGTAGGGTTAGGGTGACATCTGATATATGATTCGATGTTTGTGTCACATTCAAGAAGAATTCATTTGAATCATGGACCTTCAATAGGTTTAGGGGTTCACTGAAAACAGAATAGTGCTAAAGCTTCAGTTTTTGTTCTTGTTTTTGCGTACAAGAAAAAGTATTTCAGGTTCCTCTCTGTTTAATTAATGCCCTTTTGCTCTCTTTGCCTCTCTTGGCTTTTATGTCTTTCAGCTTGAGCTGGATCATTTATATTTCCCTACATATCCTTCCTCGTCGTTGTTGAGATGGAGTGGAACTATTTATTTTCTTCGCCTAAAGAGGGAACACCGTTCTCGTTCCAGTTTGCATCTTTTTCTCCTTTTCCTTAGTGGTATGCCTTCTACATATTTCTAGCGCTACCGTGCCAATTTTCTTGAAGCACTGGTTAAAGTCAGCATTATGTAGTTGTTCTTCCCTGCATTGTTTTGAGAAGTCTAGGTTTATTCATTCCTAGATAATCAGTTTGTTATTCAAATTGAATTTGCCGAATTCTCCTCACCTTGGATTTGAGATTGGCTACACAGGTCTCTTTCCCATGCTTGTCTGAACTTCGATTGGGTTGGAATCTGAGTAACAGGCAGTTGTGATCATTGTCCCTAATCAGCTCATCGTTGTTTGCAAAAATAAGGTCTAGGATGTCTTCTTTCCTAGTTGGTTCTAATATTTGCTGGTTTAACGCAAATCTCCCACACATCCGCAAGAGGTCATTTGTGAGTGAATGTTCATTCAGACTCCTTCCTGGAATTCTCTCCGCTATATCAGCATTTGCCACATTTTTCAATTTTAGATGCCTTAAGTTGAATACACAGAGAGTAATCACAACAACAGAGAGTTAGTGTGATTACTCTCTGTGAATCGAAAGAGGAGCGTCAGAGGTAGAACATTGCTGGATGACAGAGCCAGAGTGCATTGGAGATTTGTGTGAAACTTCTAGTCGGTTTCAGTGGAAGCCTCAGGAAACCATTGTGAGCTCAGTAGAACTTCAGGATGCAGTCCCTTTGACCATGGCTTAGCCTAGTTGACTAGTGCGTGTGCGTGAGAACACCCATTCCACAGGTTCGAACCTTCATCACGGCTCCTGTGGATTTTTCCTTAAGTTGAAGACACCAAACAAGATGATGTTAGGGACAGGGTTTGTGAGATTTTCTAAGCAGAATACTATTTTCATAAGTTGATCTTTAAACTGCTGAGGATTTGCATCTGGTGATTTATATACAAAGCCAATCACCACATTTAGAATTTCTATTTTGTTAACAGCACTTCTATCATATCGTTTGTGGTGTTTTGCATTTCAGTGTAGATGGGTGTGTCTTTGACGTTCAGGCTGACCCCACCGTGTAGCTTGTGTTTCCTGTCACATGTGAAAAGAAAAGGTATCTATATTTCACTGTCATAATAGTCCGTAGTGTGACTTTCAGTTAAAGCTGCGAACATTGTATTTGCCTTACTCAAGAGGACAGTTATAAAGTGGACTTTGTTTGTATTGCGTGTTTTGATGCCTTGTATGTTGACAAATATGAAAGTTGTTGTCGTATTTGTGAAGGTGTTGGGTATATTACTTGGTGTTGGTATCTGCGGTTCTGGTAAGGCTGCCTCATTATCTGTATCCTGTTTAGCATCTGACCGAGTTGACAGTACAGTTTGGATATTACTTGCCACTCTTTTTCTATTTTTCTTACTAAAAAATCCCCCCTTAGTAGGGAGCCGGTCGGCCGAGCGGACAGCACGCGGGACTTGTGATCCTGTGGTCCTGGGTTAGATCCCAGGCGCCGGCGAGAAACAACGGGCAGAGTTTCTTTCATCCTATGCCCCTGTTACCTAGCAGTAAAATAGGTACCTGGGTGTTAGTCAGCTGTCACGGGCTGCTTCCTGGGGGTGGAGGCCTGGTCGAGGACCGGGCCGCGGGGACACTAAAGCCCCGAAATCATCTCAAGATAAACTCAAGAATCTCAAGAATCTCAAGAAGATAGTATGTATGGATGTTGCTTTATTCATAATGGAGCTCGCTATTTTTACACAGTATTGGGTGGACGTATTTGCAGTTATAAGAACGACGTGTTCCTGTATTTAGGGTATTTCTGCAATTGGGTAGAGGGTAGAGGTTCGATTATTTGAGTATTTATGGTAGGTTATTCGACATTTATGTGAATGGCTTCAAGAATTTGTAATCATCCTACATCATGGGTTTTGTCTTATATGCAAGTAGTTTAATTCAACATTTCTCTTGTTCGGGTGATGTCATGGGAATCTCTCATGGGATTTTTAGAGGCACCTGATTGAAGATGACAGGTCAAACGCCTCGTCAGCCTGATCGACGTCATACCTATGTACTTAAATCGAAGGTTACATCCTTCTTCGGGGCCAAGTGTAAATGTTGGTATTTGACTGTTGTAAAGGATTCTCAGTTGTCTTCAAGCTGTTGTTAATGAGAAAGTCAGTGGTATTGTTTGTTTTATAGTATATGATGATGTCTATGTTTTGGGTACGGGTTGAGCTTTTTACTCTTTTATGAATTATTGATTTCATTTATTTCATTATTCTTTCATCTTTCTTATTTTAAATGTGCATGATGGATTTGCAATATAATTTTAATGGAAGTGTTGTGTTTGTTCTTGGTTCAGGATTTTTTCACATGTCCAAGTGTCGTCTTATAAAAGTGTTTATTTCATGGTTATTATAGCAATTGCTCACCAATACTTGTGTTATCCTTTTAGACTCCCTACTTACGTACGGAGAACTCTACAAGTGCTTCAGTTACGAGCACTTCTCTAACAAGTGCCCAGAACAAAGGCTAAGTGCAGTTCTTGCTCTGGCGCCCACAACTACAAGGACCAGACTCCCTACTTACGTCGGGAGCACAAAAAGGATAGGATACAAAAAATCTATCCTCACGTAGGATACAAAACAGTCACATGAGACAAGCTCATGACATCACCCTAACGAGAGAAATGCAGAATAAAAATACTTGCATATTAGACATAACCCAAGTTATAAGAAGATGCGGACAATGAGTCACAATAACGTGACTAAAAATATGATGAACAAGCCACACACCAGAAGATGAAGAGACGACGACGTTTCGGTCCGTGCTGGACCATTAGTCCATTGTGATGTGAGCGAGGTTGTTGTTGTTGTTTTAGATTCAGCTACTCGGAACAAAAAGTCTCAAGTAGCACGGGCTATGGTGAGCCCGTAGGTGGGGGATCTTTGGAGCTATTATCAGTATCAATGGCTGATACTGGAGATCTGGGGATGGGGTCAATCCAATCAAAGACCACAGCATTAATCTTTCAGTCGGCGAGGATTCCTGGTCTTTTGTTGGTGGTTGCGGGCAGCCACCGGCAAACCACTCTATACTCCACGTTCTCCTGACAATCCGAGCCGTTGAGGCTTTGTCATAGAATATGACATACAAGGTGAAAGTGTAACTTCTCGGAGTCTACTAACGCTCAGATGGCGAAATTGCAGCAGCCATTGATAAGGCAACATCGGTGGGACTGGTTGATGTCTACGGTAACGGGGCACGGTAATCGTGCAAAAAAAAGCGAATCTTCAGAGGATCCTGGATCCGGAATGCCAGCCCTACTACTGTGGCGAACCTCTCACCGATTCCTCCAAGACTAATCACTGCAAGGAGGGCGATATATATGAACAGGGAACCGCTGGCTAGCAGGTGTGGCCCCTACACCATAGTGCGGCAAGTGAATGCTGAAAATCCAACCCTGAGAGCGACGATAGCACTACTTATCAAGACACCGACACCACTCGCCGAGTGAAGACCTTCGAAACAGCAGAACAGGCAAAGGAAGCAGTGAAAAACGGTTGCAAGTGCTTTGCAATCACCTTCTCACCGAACCACATTGCCTTTGAGAAAGTTTATAATGTGAGACAGTGCTACAAGTGCTTCAGTTACGAACATTTCTCTGACAAGGGCCCGGACAAAGGCTAACTGCAGCTCATCCCTGGCGACCACAACTAAAAGGATTGCACCGCCACAGCGAAGTGCGGTACTGTGGAAAACAGCACGCCGCCGCCACCTACCTCTGCACAAAAAGGAAGGAGGAACTGAAGAAGATTAAACAGAAAACCACCACGCCGCCGATCACGCAGAGGCTAGTTGCCACGACCTTGGACCTGACCAGTTCCCGAGCCAGATGCAGACTAGGACCGTATGGACTGGACGTCCAAAACAAGCCTCAGCTGCTGAACCCACCAAGACCAGACTCGCCGACATCCTTTCAGAACATTCACATTCAGTCATCATTGCCTAAGCAGACAGAGTTGCGAAACAAGATCACAACTTCTTCCTCAAAACAGTGAATGGGCTTCTGGAAGCAAGTGGAAGCGTCTGCGATGGCACCAGTGACTGAGTATGGATTTGCAGCCACACAGATCGACGTCCCACGCGCTGAAGACGACAACTGTGGACAACAAGACGGACGCACCACGGACGACACGCCAACGGCGGATACCCAGACGGACGCTCCACGGACAACGACTACTGAGGATACCCGGACGGTGCTGACAGCAGTTCGCAACACAAAGGAAAGCAGGAATACTGACAACACGGGACGAAGAGTACTACGCATCTTCAGATGAGCATGTGGACTTAAGAATCTCTCCGGCGAAGATGAATATGGGTCCGAAGATGCAGTCTTGATGTCTCATCGTACAAACGCCATGATTGAGGGTCACGATGCACCTGGTATTTTTACGCAACCACAGGTGATACACCGCTTCCAGAAATGGCCAGGCGATCATTATCGACTCACCGCGGAATATCATCGGGATCTCCCACGATACCTAGGTACAGACACGAAGGCAAACACGAAAATGAAGAAAAGGAAAAAATAGAACCCCTGAGGGCCCCCCTGAGATAGAGATGCTGTAGTGGAATATCAAACCAGGACTTATGGTTGCTGCTGCTCGGCTTTCTTGGTCCTCCCTAGTGCTTTGTGCAGTGTGATTGACTCTGCTATAAAATAATCCTTGTCCAGTTTATGGGTTGAGCC
>WNGS01167867.1:53455-93015 GCA_020271785.1 Procambarus virginalis | reverse complement strand
CATCCCTCATAGGACTGATCCTTTTAGGACTACCTGTGGTTGATTTAGCGGCACCTCGTGGAACGGTTTTATCCTCCGTCTTAGGCTTCGTTGAGTATTTCATGTAGCTCTTCGGGACATACCTAGTAGAAGGCCCATGTGTCTGGATGTATTCTTCGGCCATGGTGGCGGCTGCACTCAAGGTCTCTACCTGCTGCTCCTCTAGGTATATCTTGAGATCTCGAGATAGACAATCCTTGATGTCCTCCAGTAGTACGAGCTGCTCGAGTTGCTCCTTCGTCTCCACCTTACGAGACGCCACCCATTCGTAGAATAGCCGTCCTTGATACTTGCAAACTCCGTGAAGGAGTGCTCCGAGGTCTTCTTCGGGTTCCGGAACTGTCTAAACTTCCGGTACCAACTGGTAGGAATCAGCACCACCTTCTTCACAGCGTCGTAATCACTGGAGTCATCCACCAACGTGAAACTTGAAAATGTCCATAGAGCTGGCAAGCAAGGGATGGAAGAGGCACGGGTAGGATTAAGGAAAACATGAAGGAGGATTAGGAGGTTGGGAGGAGAGTGGGATGGACAGGTAGTGGCCTAACCACTTTGGCTTGGGGAGTGATTATGAAGTGATATGAGTTGATATGTGTATTGATAGGGAGGCAGGCTGTACTCATAAATGATGGTGATGATTTTTTTGTTATAAGATAAATGATTGCTGGCCGCCAGCAGCAGCAAGCTGTAGCTGTCGCACAACAGGAGGAGAGAGTTGCCATGCGAGGACAGAGTTCCAGTCTTGGTGCCGCATCCGTCGAGCGGTGCTGTGGTGACTTACTGATGCATTGTTGGTATAGGATCTTGTGGTGATGTATACAGTGAATTTGTCCCGATTGGTAGAGGTATTGGTGACTGATGTTGGCTTGTTAGTTCGTAGTTCGTTCTGTTAGGTGTATAAAGGATCAGGAGGTTCCCATTCATCATCCTCCTCACGTGGTAGATTACTAAGTATTCTGGGCAGGGTAATTCCTGTTGTGGATGTACCGCCTGACTTTTTGCTGTAGTGACATCCTCCTTGTTCTGCGAGGCTGGTCTCTTATTTATAGTTGGTTGTGTTGTAAACCGTAAAGGGATCGTCACGATTTGGTAAGTAGGTGTACTTCATTTTGTATAACTGCTTTGCTGAGAGTTTGTGGAGACGTCTATTCAAAGGTTCTATCTTTAATTGGATGTGGAGTCTGTCGGTCCGAATTTTCTCAGCAAGTGTCACCTCCTGCTACAAATCTGAGTGCTCTATTTTGAACCCTTTGAAGTTTTAGCATATTTGACTTTTTAGTAAGAGCAAGTGGGGTGTATGGGTATTCCAGGATAGGTCGAATAAGCATTCTATAAAGATGTAGCTTCACATGCTGTGGGCTTGCCTGAATCGGTACAGCCGAGCTAGTTGTGCTTTGGCTAAGGTTACTTTCTTAATAATATGTTCAGTGGAATTCAAGAGTCTCGATATTACATAGCCTAGAATTGTAGTAGAGTTCTGAACCTGTATTAACGTGCCACCAATGTTGATGACCCCAAGTGTACTAGCCCAGCGGCCCACTGAACACAGTTGAATCTTTTTAGGGTTTGTCACAATTTTCCAGTCTTGTTCCCAACTTGCTGTGGCTGCTAGTTCCTCTTTCGTCTTCCTTATGACTGAATCGTGTTTAGTTCCTTGGCCAGCAGCATCGACGACACTACATGGATGACATCATCTGCAAATTGGGTTATATAGTGTCGTTATAAATAGGGCGTGGCAAGTCATTTACAAAAAGATTGAAGAGGAGCGGGCTTATGCACGATCCCTGAGGAACTCCTGCTGTCGGCATAAAGGAATCAGCTTCCTTGTTGTTAAACATTGGAATTGTTGTTCTATGGCTTAGAAAATTTCCACCAATGTGGAGTATGCAATTTGGGCCTTCCCTGTCAGGACGGACTGGATCATGATGGTCCAATTCGCCTTTAGCCAATCTAATGAAGCAGCTACCTTCTCGAAGGCAGCGAAGAACCTGGCGACTTCTTTTTCATTGAATTTGGGAACCATCTTAATGTTCCTCACTGGATCGAAACTACTTGTTTCCCTCCGACCACCTAATCGTAGCACTTTAATTCGTGTAGTGTTTCCTTCTCTTTCTTCTTTCCCTTTCTCGCTCTTTTTCTATAATTCTAAACGTTCATTTCCATCTCTTCCAAAACCATTTCCTTTTCTTTCATTTCTCGTTCTATTTCTTAATTTTTTCCACTATCTCGTGATTGACCTCCAATGCACGTATTTTCACGGTGAGAAGGCTGATATTCAATTCACTAATATCATTCTCACCATCACTGTCTTTGTCTTCCTTTTCAGTGGAAGCCATACACTTTCCTTTGTACCTGGTGCCTCGCTTTCCTGCTTCTCCTCTGCCTTGCAGTGCTTATGAACCTTCGACAAGATTTCAACACGGAATCACTCAGTACTTTGATTCCTAAGTAGGCACATATTAGCACAAGTTCCTGCTTAATCAGTTACTTCAATCTAGGAATTTCTGAACAGTCCTTGTTCAGAAATTCCTGAACATCTTCTAGATTGTCAATGGTTTCTATCTCTGCCATATTGTCACTATACACGAGCACCTAACACGCACTTACTTTTCACACGGAACACCGCACAGAACACTTTACGTCCTAACAAATAACAGCAGAGTTATTCACAGGGGGTTGCACTACTTCACCACCCCTATCACACGCACTGGACAAGAGGTCGAATCCCGCTGGGGATGCCAATTATGTCACGGCCACTATGGGTCGCACCCGGGTTCTTTGATGGTAGAACCAAAATGAGAGTATCCAACTCCAAGTCGGTAGTACACTTTCAAGAAAGTGGCTTGTAGTGCATAAAAAAAGGAGGGGATGAACAAATCACTGTTCCTTTCGTCAATGTATTATATATCATTCCCCCACCGTTAAGTATATACATGTACACCGTCACCGTCATGATAGGCTATTTCTACACCTATGTACAATCCTTTCGCTCAGGATATCATACGTGCTCACGTGCAGAGTTCATCAATCCCCAGTATTTCTTCACTGTCCAGTAGTGTATCCAACCTTACTGGGAAAAACACCGGCGAGTTCACCTATACGTGGGCCAGCCCACTGACAGTGTCATGAGGTGCCTGTACCCCAACGACCGCTCTCCAGCTACTCGCTGGTAGAGTACCTCAGCCACATGCTGAGCGGGATCACAAACTAAAACAGGGATAGTGATCCCCTGGCAGCAATCTCTAGCGACAGTAGCAACACTACTCAACTGGCACCTCCCTGTTGTCAATCTCTCCCCTAAGCCAGTCCCAAAGGATGCCGATCTTTTCAACACTAAAGCACTTGCAGCTACCACACTGTTTCATTGGCGGCGGCTTACTTGGTCGCTTCCAGGACCATGTAGGGAGACTGTGGACTGCCCAAGATGAACTGCCATCTCCAGCACCGCTGCCCCCAGACGTCACCTCTGTGGACACAAAAAAGTCATCAATGACCTAGCCGGTACTGGGAAACTAGGAAATACCCTAACCCACTGGGGAGTTGACATTGTGCTCTGTAGCACACACACTAGGTGGCGCTGGTCTTGATGCGTCACCTCACCAGAGGTCACTCATAACGACCCCTCTGGCTGACCAAGGCCGGAATCTTTAGCTATTTGCAAGTACTAGATAACCACCACCAGATGGCATTGTCCGTATTACGTACCATTCCCAGGGAATTCGAGTGCAGACTCTTAGATGGCGCTAGAACTGCCACTCTACCCCCCTGACAAGGGCGACGAGTCCGTAACAATGTGAATCCACATGGAGGTGCAGATACATGGAGAGCTAAACTCTTGGAAGTAGCAAAAACGAACTTTCTGAACCAACATGTCAGGGAACCCACAAGAATGAGAGGCATGACGAACCAGCTAGACTCGACTTGATTTTCACCTTGAATGAGTCAGAAAAAAGGGAAGTGAAATTTGGAGCCCCCATAGGAATGAGTGACCAGAGTGTATTGACATTTGAGTATCTGTTGGAGGTAGGAATAACCTATCGAAGGATGGGATCAGAAGGGAAAAGACTGACCTATCGCAGAGGAAAATATGATGAGATGAGGAACTTCATAAGGGAATACCATGGGAAATAGAACTCAGAGGGAAGACTGTGCAGGATATGATGGATTATGTCACCCAAAATGCCAGGACGCTGCACATAGATTTATCTCGGTCCTAAAGGAGAAAAGTCAAAAGCAACAGAAGAATCCTGGTTCAACCAGAAATGTAAGGCAGCGAAGCAATTGAGTTAAAGAATATGGAGAAACTACAAGAATAACGAAACGCCAGAGAGCAGGGAGTGATGCCAGAAGGCAAGAAATGAGTTCCTCAGAGTGGGAGGGAAGAGAGAGACAGTATGAGAATGACATCGCGAGTAAAGCTAAAACCCAACCAAAACTGCTCCACAGCAGCCACATCAGGAGGAAAACAGCAGTGAAGGAACAAGTGATGGAACTGGGAAAAGGGGAGAATAGATACACAGAGAATTACAAGGAGGTGTGTAAGTATTTCGATCCGTTATTCCCAGTTCCATCACTTGTTCCTTCACTGCTGTTTCCTCCTGATGTGGCTGGCTGTGGAGCAGTTTTGGTTGGGTTTTAGCTTTACTCGCGATGTTCATTCTCATACTGTCTCTCTACTTCCCTCCACACTCTGAGGAACTCATTTCTTGCCTTCTGGCATTACTCCCTGCTCTCTGGCGTTTCGTTATTCTTGTAGTTTCTCCATATTCTTTAACTCAATTGCTTCGCTGCCTTACATTCCTGGTTGATCCATGGATTCTTCTGTTGCTTTTGACTTTTCTCCTTTAGGACCGAGATAAATCTATGTGCAGCTTCCTGGCATTTTTGGGTGACATAATCCATCATATCCTGCACAGTCTTCCCTCTGAGTTCTATTTCCCATGGTATTCCCTTATGAAGTTCCTCATCTCATCATATTTTCCTCTGCGATAGGTCAGTCTTTTCCCTTCTGATCCCATCCTTCGATAGGTTATCCCTACCTCCAACAGATACTCAAATGTCAATACACTCTGGTCACTCATTCCCTATGGGGCTCCAAATTTCACTTCCCTTTTTTCTGACTCATTCAAGGTGAAATCAAGTCGAGTCTAGCTGGTTCGTCATAGCCTCTCATTCTTGTGGGTTCCCTGACATGTTGGTTCAGAAAGTTCGTTTTTGCTACTTCCAAGAGTTTAGCTCTCCATGTATCTGCACCTCCATGTGGATTCACATTGTTACGGACTCGTCGCCCTTGTCAGGGGGGGTAGAGAGTGGCAGTTCTAGCGCCATCTAAGAGTCTGCACTCGAATTCCCTGGGAATGGTACGTAATACGGACAATGCCATCTGGTGGTGGTTATCTAGTACTTGCAAATAGCTAAAGATCCGGCCTTGGTCAGCCAGAGGGGTCGTTAGAAGTGACCTCTGGTGTAGGTGACGCATCAAGACCAGCGCCACCTAGTGTGTGCTACAGAGCACAATGTCACCTCCCAGTGTTGAGTGTGGTATTTCCTAGTTTCGCCAGACCGGCTAGGTCATTGATGACTTTTTTGTGTCCACAGAGGTGACGTCTGGGGGCAGCGGTGCTGGAGATGGCAGTTCATCTTGGGCAGTCCACAGTCTCCCTACATGGTCCTGGAAGCGACCAAGTAAGCCGCCGCCAATGAAACAGTGTGGTAGCTGCAAGTGCTTTAGTGTTGAAAAGATCGGCATTCCTTTGGGACTGGCTTAGGGGAGAGACTGACAACAGGGAGGTGCCAGTTGAGTAGTGTTGCTAGCTGGTCGCTAGAGATTGCTGCCAGGGGATCACTATCCCTGTTTTAGTTTGTGATCCCGCTCAGCATGTGGCTGAGGTACTCTACCAGCGAGTAGCTGGAGAGCGGTCGTTGGGGTACAGGCACCTCATGACACTGTCAGTGGGCTGGCCCACGTATAGGTGAACTCGCCGGTGTTTTTCCCAGTAAGGTTGGATACACTACTGGACAGTGAAGAAATACTGGGGATTGATGAACTCTGCACGTGAGCACGTATGATATCCTGAGCGAAAGGATTGTACATAGGTGTAGAAGTAGCCTATCATGACGGTGACGGTGTACATGTATATACTTAACGGTGGGGGAATGATATATAATACATTGACGAAAGGAACAGTGATTTGTTCATCCCCTCCTTTTTTTATGCACTACATAGCCACTTTCTTGAAAGTGTACTACCGACTTGGAGTTGGATACTCTCATTTTGGTTCTACCATCAAAGAACCCGGGTGCGACCCATAGTGGCCGTGACATAATTGGCATCCCCAGCGGGATTCGACCTCTTGTCCAGTGCGTGTGATAGGGGTGGTGAAGTAGTGCAACCCCCTGTGAATAACTCTGCTGTTATTTGTTAGGACGTAAAGTGTTCTGTGCGGTGTTCCGTGTGAAAAGTTAAGTGCAGTGTTAGGTGCTCGTGCACAGTGTATAGTGACAATATGGCAGAGATAGAAACCATTGACAATCTAGAAGATGTTCAGGAATTTCTGAACAAGGACTGTTCAGAAATTCCTAGATTGAAGTAACTGATTAAGCAGGAACTTGTGCTAATATGTGTCTACTTAGGAATCAAAGTACCTGAGTGATTCCAGTGTTGAAATCTTGTCGAAGGTTCATAAGCACTGCAAGGCAGAGGAGAAGCAGGAAAGCGAGGCACCAGGTACAAAGGAAAATGTTATGGCTTCCACTGAAAAGGAAGACAAAGACAGTGATGGTGAGAATGATATTAGTGAATTGAATATCGGCCTTCTCACCGTGAAAATACGTGCATTGGAGGTCAATCACGAGATAGTGGAAAAAATTAGAAATAGAACGAGAAATGAAAGAAAAGGAAATGGTTTTGGAAGAGATGGAAATGCAACGTTTAGAATTATAAGAAAAAGAGCGAGAAAGGGAAAGAAGAAAGAGAAGGAAACACTACACGAATTAAGTGCTACGATTAGGTGGTCGGAGGGAAACAAGTAGTCTCGATCCAGTGAGGAACATTAAGATGGTTCCCAAATTCAATGAAAAAGAAGTCGCCAGGTTCTTCGCTGCCTTCGAGAAGGTAGCCGCTTCATTAGATTGGCTAAAGGCGAATTGGACCATCGTGATCCAGTCCGTCCTGACAGGGAAGGCCCAAATTGCATACTCCACATTGGTGGAAATTTTCTAAGCCATAGAACAACAATTCCAATGTTTAACAACAAGGAAGCTGATTCCTTTATGCCGACAGCAGGAGTTCCTCAGGGATCGTGCATAAGCCCGCTCCACTTCAATCTTTTTGTAAATGACTTGCCACGCCCTATTTATAACGACACTATTATAACCCAATTTGCAGATGATGTCATCCATGTAGTGTCGTCGATGCCTGCTGGCCAAGGAACTAAACACGATTCAGTCATAAGGAAGACGAAAGAGGAACTAGCAGCCACAGCAAGTTGGGAACAAGACTGGAAAATTGTGACAAACCCTAACAAGATTCAACTGTTCAGTGGGCCGCTGGGCTAGTACACTTGGGGTCATCAACATTGGTGGCACGTTAATACAGGTTCAGAACTCTACTACAATTTTAGGCTATGTAATATCGAGACTCTTGAATTCCACTGAACATATTATTAAGAAAGTAACCTTAGCCAAAGCACAACTAGCTCGGCTGTACCGATTCAGGCAAGCCCCACAGCATGTGAAGCTACATCTTTATAGAATGCTTATTCGACCTATCCTGGAATACCCATACACCCCACTTGCTCTTACTAAAAAGTCAAATATGCTGAAACTTCAAAGGGTTCAAAATAGAGCACTCAGATTTGTAGCAGGAGTGACACTTGCTGAGAAAATTCGGACCGACAGACTCCACATCCAATTAAAGATAGAACCTTTGAATAGACGTCTCCACAAACTCTCAGCAAAGCAGTTATACAAAATGAAGTACACCTACTTACCAAATCGTGACGATCCCTTTACGGTTTACAACACAACCAACTATGAAATAAGAGACCAGCCTCGCAGAACAAGGAGGATGTCACTACAGCAAAAAGTCAGGCGGTACATCCACAACAGGAATTACCCTCAGCCCAGAATACTTAGTAATCTACCACGTGAGGAGGATGATGAATGGGAACCTCCTGATCCTTTATACACCTAACAAGAACGAACTACGAACTAACAAGCCAACATCAGTCACCAATACCTCTACCAATCAGGACAAATTCACTGTATACATCACCTACAAGATCCTATACCAACAATACATCAGTAAGTCACCACAGCACCGCTCGACGGATGCGGCACCAAGACTGGAACTCTGTCCTCGCATGGCAACTTCTCTCCTCCTGTTGTGCGACAGCTACAGCTTGCTGCTGCTGGCGGCCAGCAATCATTTATCTTATAAAAAAAAATCATCACCATCATTTATGAGTACAGCCTTGCCTCCCTATCAATACACATATCAACTCATATCACTTCATAATCACTCCCCAAGCCAAAGTGGTTAGGCCACTAACCTGTCCATCCCACTCTCCTCCCAACCTCCTAATCCTCCTTCATGTTTTCCTTAATCCTACCCGTGCCTCTTCCATCCCTGCTTGCCAGCTCTATGGACATTTTCAAGTTTCACATTGGTGGATGACTCCAGTGATTACGACGCTGTGAAGAAGGTGGTGCTGATTGCCTACCAGTTGGTACCGGAAGTTTACAGACAGAAGTTCCGGAACCTGAAGAAGACCTCGGAGCACTCCTTCACGGAGTTTGCAAGTATCAAGGAACGGCTATTCTACGAATGGTGTGCGTCTCGTAAGGTGGAGACGAAGGAGCAACTCGAGCAGCTCGTACTACTGGAGGACATCAAGGATTGTCTATCTCAAGATATACCTAGAGGAGCAGCAGGTAGAGACCTTGAGTGCAGCCGCCACCATGGCCGAAGAATACATCCAGACACATGGGCCTTCTACTAGGTATGTCCCGAAGAGCTACATGAAATACTCAACGAAGCCTAAGACGGAGGATAAAACCGTTCCACGAGGTGCCGCTAAATCAACCACAGGTAGTCCTAAAAGGATCAGTCCTATGAGGGATGTAGTGTGTTGGACCTGTGGGGAAAAAAGGGCACATGGCTGCTAAGTGTCGTGGTAGAACAGGTAACGACCCACATAGGGAAGTTATGCTGGCAAGTTGTATGGCACCCCCAGTCGCTGACCTGTCAATAGAGAAGAAGAAACTAGAGTTGTTCGCCCCGTGCACCTCCCAAGGGTATGTGTCAAGTGACCATTCATGTAAGCCCGTGGTAGTACTCAGAGACAGCGGAGCTGCCCAGTCTCTGATTTTGGAAACATCATTACCAAAAGAAATAGTTATTGATGGGAGACAAAAGATTATCTTAGGCGGGTTTCCCTCACCATTGTATGTTGCCCCTTTAGTAAAAGTCCATCTAAAGTCACAGTATTTCAGCGGCAAGTGTACATTAGCTGTGGTGAATAACCTTCCTATAGAGGGGATTGCGGTAATCTTGGCCAACGACTTGGCCCTAGGTTTGGAGCATAACCATCCCCTGGTAATGGAAGATCCAGCATACGAAGAGGTGAACCCAGTAGTAGTCGTGCAAACGAGATCCCAGGCTCAATCTCGGGTACCATTAGATTTGAATACTTTGTTTGACTCTCCTTTCACCCCACAGGTTATGAGTAGCACTTCACCAGCCTCGCCGACCCTGACGCCTATACCCGAACATTGGACCCGAGCGGATATGATAAAGAGCAGAAGGACCCTCAAGTACAGGCGCTGGCAGACACCATGGAATCCCCTGCAAAAGGTGACCTGTATTTCTGGTCAAATGAAGTACTGTGTCGCAGGTGCCCACAGATATTCCCAGTCAACTGAGGTAGGTAAACAGATAGTCATCCCTGCTGTGTTCCGAGCTAAGCTGTTAGACACAGCTCATGCCGACCGATTTGCCGGGCATTGTGGGATTTCTAAAACCTTTCATCGCCTGGCTAAGTGTTTCTTCTGGCCACGGATGACGAGGGACATACGACGCTTCTGTAAATCCTTCCACGAATGCCAGTTAGCAGGAAAGGTAAACCAGCCTGTCCCCAAAGCTCCTTTTTGTCCTATACCCTCAATAGGTGAGCCCTTTGAACACCTCATTCTTGATATAGTAGGCCCTCTTCCGCCTTCCACATCTGGGGGTGCAGTATCTTCTCACGGTACTAGATCGGGTTAATAGGTACCCAGAAGCGATCCCCCTGAAAACCCATCACGGCGAAAGTAATTGTGAAACATCTCCTCTGGTTCGTCTCCTGATATGGTCTCCCAAAGACCAGACGGACGGACCAGGGAACGAATTTTTTCTCTCGTTTGTTTCGCCGACCTTGGGATCTAACAGATTACATCCAGTGCCTACCATCCCGAGTCTCGAGGAGCTTTGGAGCGGCTCCATCAAACACTGAAGGGCATGCTGAGGAAGTACTACTATGAACGACAGAACAAGTGGGTTGAAGACATACTCTACCTCCTATTTGCTGTAAGATCCGTTCCTAATGAGTCCTTGGGTGTATTCCCATTTGAAATGGTCTATGGCCACTCTGTAAGAGGTCCATTGGAAGTAGTATGGGATCATTGGCTGGACCAGGAAAACGACTTGGACGCTGTTGACTGGCTGTCTACCAATAAAGGCAAGTTGTTTGCAGCATCGAAGATGGCTAATAGAAACCTAGTGAATACCCAGGCCACCACCAAGCGCAGGTATGATCTAAGAACAAAGCAAAGGGATTTTAAGGTAGGGGATCTAGTGTTGGTATGTTCTCCAACGGTGACGGAGTCTAGTTCAAAGTTTGTAGGTCCTTACCCGGTCTTGAGGAAAGTAACCAGTAATAATTATATTCTCAGCACAACAGATCGGAGAAAGAGGGAAACATTAGTCCACGTCAACATGATAAAGAAGTATCAGGGCCATGATGTTCATCCCATTACCATGGTGATGACTGGAGAGGATACAGAGGTAATGGAGGAGGCTGAAATGGTACTAACTTGGAGATTTTATGTAATTTGCAGGTCAAGTGATGCATGTAACCAGAGGAAATCGACCATCCTCATTGGAACTGATCCAGTGATACACGACCATCTTCAAAGATGGTCCAGGACTAACATCTGTCTTACAGCACGACGTTATTCTAGACGAGGGAGTCAGGCCTATAAAACAACACGCCTACTGTCTCAACCCTCTGAAGAAGGTGGTGAAAAACGAGGTGGAATATATGTTGCAACACCATCTGATAGCCCCGAGCACAAGCCCATGGTCATCCGCGATTCTACTAGGGCCCAAACCTGGTAAGAAATACTGATTATGTATTGATTATCGCCAGGTGAATAAGGTCATGGTAGCTGATACCTATCCTCTCCCCAGAATAGAGGAGTGTCTTGATGCCATAGGCAAAGCTCGATACCTAACTAAATTCGACCTATTTAAGGGCTATTGGCAGGTTTCCCTCACGGAGCGGGCCAAACCCATCTCCGCGTTTGTGACTCACGACGGCTTGTTTGACTGCCAGGTGATGCCATTTGGGATGAAGAACACAGCGTCCACCTTCCAGAGGTTGATGGGTATAGTGTTGCGTGACGTAGAAAATACCCCGACATATATCGATGACGTGTTGATATACGATCAAAGTTGGGAAGACCATCTACATCACATAGAGGACGTCTTCTTTAAGGCTATGCTCCAATCAGGATTAGTAGTCAACTTGCATAAATCCGAGTTTGCTAAGACCTCCATCATCTTTTTAGAGCACGAAGTGGGAGGAGGATTGATTGTGCCACAAGCCAGCAAGGTAGAAACGATCATCCAGTACGCTACACCATCTACCAGGAAGAAAATCCTGTGTTTCCTAGTGTCGGGGTGTGTGTCTAGCCAGTTACCACCAAGTATTAGTAGTGATGGACGTTACTTACGGTAGCCCTACGGGTCTTCATTCTTTCCTCACAGTGCCACTGTTCACCAGGAGAGTGTCTCAATCTGTCTCTGGCTGGCCTCGTAGCCTGAAGACGAATGAGAACACGATCTCTTCACTTGATCATGTGCCCGCCCCGACATAGGGCTCTATCGCTAACTAAAGGTCGCCAACTGGTGTTTTCCGTGTCCAGTAACACCTCAGTGGAATTGTAATATTATAGTAGTAGTGGTGGCCCAAGAAAACATTAATCAATTTGGTAACAGGCTAGTATGTTTTTAAAATCACTCTCTCTCTTTGATAGTCTCAATATCAACAAAGTAATGGAGGGATAACACAAACACGAAGGTGGTTTTGTAGTTTACTTAAAAGATTAAAGAATCATAACACTGGATCAACAACGTGGCGAAGGAATAAACGAGCAGCCTTCTCGCTCTCGTCATAATTCTGGAACACTCCGGAATGACAACATTCCCAGCTGTCGTGTGTTCCCACGCTCCAAATGCAGTGTTGTCGAACGTTTGGCAACTCGCGAGATGCCACGCCCACTCACTCTGCTCACTGTACTCGCACTGCTCACTATACACTCGCTATTGGCGTGAGGCGCTTATTATTCCTTCACGATCACAGTATACCGCAATACTGGCATAAACACAGTAAATCACTACACATATGAATACACTATTCAATAACTCCAGCGTATATAGTTCACTTTATCAACATTTATAATAACGAGGTAATACTAGGCACACAGCCTTACACTACTAAATTGTACATTTATATATATATTCTCTGGCACAAACTTTTATTATAAATGACACATAAATATAAATGTCCTCGTCACAGTAATCTCTTCATCAAACCACAGGTGCAATCACACACCATATATATATCTCGTGAGAGCTCTATAGCATCTCCCTTCACAACTGTCTTACTAGAAACATTGACATTGGTGAGTCCTGCTCACGACATACAAGATACTGTAGCTAAATAGCTAACTAAAGGGAAATGGGAGGGAAAACTGAATTACCTACTTCCACCATCAATGATGTTGACTCGTCCTCTGTTGAGGGTTGAATTGAAGCTCCTGGTCCCAGCTCACGACTTGCTGTAGGGAACACTCCCCCACACACTGATGTTCTTTCCAGGAACTGAACCAACACCCAAAAACGCGTCATCTCCGTACTGCTTCTCTCTGCAGGCTCCGTGCTCCTCCATAACCTCTTGAAGGGTTGGAGTCGGTCTCCTGGCCGTCGCCTTCTCCTCACAACTACGTCTGCAGTCCTTACTCCCAGCTGCAGTCATTCGTATTCCCAGCTAGTTCGTTCTTCTCCTTCCTCACGGTGAACTAGCCCAGCCGCTACGTCATCACCCAACTGGTGAAACTGTGCAGTCGTCCCTGACGTCACTGCCCAGACTTCACTCTTGCTAAGCACCTGTCGCTGCAGCACTTGTTGCTGGTTTCCCGTCAATTCCTTCTTCTGTCTGCCTCACGGAGTTCAGGAAGACCTCACAGGAGGCTTGCAGACCACTGGTGATGCGTATATCCACCGGAGAGGGGCGAAAACTGTCAGACTGACAGGACCCCCTATCGCACGTCCACCCTTGACGACGTGTCGTATATAACTCCTTGGTGCCACGGGGCGCTCCCCTGGACCCCCTTCCACTCGTGACGTCATACTTGCCAGGGGCGTTTCTCATTGGTTCCCTGTACCACGTCACCGTTCTTGATCAATCTGGTGCCATTGACGTCATAACGTCTTGGCGGGAAACGTAGGGGCCGGCGCCATCTTGGCGTCCAAAAGGGCATAAGCCATTGGCCAAAACACACTTCTTCAGCTAATTTCTCGCCAATGCGAGAACACCTCATGCTCCCACATATGTCAAATAGTTCCCTGGAACGCAGAGAACTTTCGGGTAATGTAGATACGACTCTTACAGCTGGCGTGGGAGAAATATAAGGGGGGAACACCGTCACATACCCCTCCCCTTAAAATAAGTCATATTGGTTTAGTGTACTCGGGACAGGGCATCCGCTACCACGTTGTCCTTCCCTCTGATGTGCTTAATTTCTAACCAGTATTCCTGCAGTAGTAATGCCCACCTCGTCAGCCTCTGGTTGGAGTTTCTCATCTTGAACAAGGAGGTCAGAGGGTTGTGATCTTTAAAAACGAGAACAGGCCTCGCCCCTCCTCCCACGTACACGTCGAAGTGCTTCAGGGCCATTATTAAAGCCAAAGCCTCCTTTTCGACGGTTCTATAGGCACGCTGGTACTTCACGAATTTCTTGGAGTAAAATGCGACAGCCCTATGTACCTCGCTCCTTTCCTGGGCCAACATGGCTCCTATCCCTACATCACTGGCATCTACATACAGAATGAACCTGGCTGTAAAATCTGGGGCCTCTGTCAACAGGTTCTTCGTCTTCTTGAAAGACTCCTGGCAGGCCTCTCCCCACTTCCATCGTGTATTCTTGGAGAGTAATTCTGTCAGAGGATGCGCTATCGTGGAAAAGTTCTTACAGAAACCACGATAGTATCCAATCATCCCAAGATACCTCAGCAATTCCTTCCACGTCCTGGGTATTGGGTACTCTCTAATAGCCGATACCTTGTGGTCTACAGGGGTTACTTCTCCTTGACCGATGACGAAGCCTAGGTATTCTAGATGGGTCTTCCCAAACTCGCTTTTGGCTAGGTTCACGGTCAGGTTAACATCTTCCAGCCTCCTGAACAGCTCCCCGAGTCGCTTTAAGTGTGTCTCCCAATCGTTGGAGTACACTACTATATCATCAATGTATACTATATAATGTACACAATGTACTATATGATCAGTGCAGCCTTCGGCTCCCCTCAGCAACTCGTTCATCATACGTTGAAAACAACTCCCGCTGTTCTTCATCCCGAAGAGCAACACTGTATACTGATACAGTCCATCCGGTGTCACAAAAGCTGATATCTTTCTAGCCTCGGGAGTTAACGAGATTTGGTAATACCCCTTGAGCAGGTCGACCATGGACATACATCTGGCACAACCTACCTGATCGATGCTACCCACCTGATTCCCACACCATGCCCATTTACCCTGGGCATGGGGTGGGAATCTGCCACAGTGATAGAGTTCACCTTCCTGTAGTCTGTGAAAAAGCGGTATGTAACGTCGCTTTTCTTAACTAGCACACACGGAGAACTCCACTCGCTGTTGCTAGGCTCGGCAAGGTCGTTCTCAAGAAGGTACTCTACCTCCTTCCTCATCAATTCCCGCTTCTCAGGGCTGACCCTATAAGCTCTCTGTTTAATGGGCCTAGCGTCCCTCACCTCTACCTCGTGCGTCACACTCTTGTGGCGTCGGGGCACGTCGATAAAAAGAGATACATTCTCTCTCAACAGGTCCGTCAGATCCGCTCTGTCTTCCTTCCAGGTGTTGAAGCTTGACTTCGATATTCTCCAAACTCTCCGCATTGGAGAGATAGGTGCCGTACGCCCTGGACCATTTTCCTTCCTCTGCACGAATCTTCTGATTCACCTGCACGCACAAGACCACTTTCCGCTGTAGTTCTCGTGGCATTGTTCCGTCCTGCACGGCGGCTCCTTCTTCTTCGGGGAAGAAAGGCGTCAGACGGTCAATATGACAAACCTGTGTCTTGCAGAGTCTGTTCGGCTTGCTGACTTCATAGCTTACTGGACCCAATCGTCTTAGCACCTTATATGATCCCTCAAATCATGACTCGGTCACACGGCTCTTCCCTGGCAGTAACACCATAACCTGGGAGTCAACCTGAAACTCTCTTGGCGTAGCTTTCTTGTCATACAACTCGGACATCTTTTGCTGCACCTCCTTCAAATGCTTTCCTGCTAGTTCTTTCGCCAATGCGAGACGCTCCTTAAATTTCTGCACATATTCGTTGACCGTTCCCACGGTCACTCCTGGCACCCATTGCTTTCTCAGCATGGATAGAGGACTCCGTACCTCGTGTCCATATACCAGCTGGAACGGTGAGAAACCCAGCGACTCCACTACAGCGTTCCGTATGGCAAACAATGCAGGGTACACTGCCTCATCCTACTCGGCTCCTTGTTCAGCGCAGAACACTCTCGGAATGGTTTTCAGTGTGGAGTGAAACCTTTCGATCGCCCCTTGCGACTGCGGTCGGTAGACCGACGACCGAATCTGAGTTACTCCCCAATTCGACACGGTCTGTCTAAACCACTTGGACTCGAATACGCTCCCACAGTCCGTCTGGATTTCCCTGGGCCTTCCCACCCAAGAGAAAAATCGCTGCAACTGCCCGGCTGCATCTTTTGACGTCAAGCGTCGCATCGGAACCGCTTCCGGGAACCTTGTCGCTGCACACATGATGGTCATCAGGTAGGTATTTCCCTTTTTCGTCCGTGGCAACGGTCCTACCCCGTCAATCAACAGACGTTCAAACGCTGGCCCAAATGCAGGAACAGGGACTAACGGGGCCTTCGGTATTGCGGGTACATGCTTTCCTGCCCTCTGGCAAGGTAAGCAAGTCTTACTGTGACGCCTCACATCGGCGTCCATACCCGGCCAGTAGAAATGGTCCCTGATCTTGTGTAAAGTCTTGATCACTCCTAGGTGACCTGCAGAATCCACAGTGTGACAGATCCAGCACTGCCGCTCTGCACTGGGCCGGCAACACCACCTGGTGCCTCGTACCTAGTGATTCCTCTCTGGCCTCCACTCTCACAGGCCTCCATTGTCTCTTCAGCATCCCATCTTGCAGATAAAAATGCGTGGCACTTTCAAGACCAGCACGTCCTCCTTTGGCCTCCCGAATCAACTCTGGGAACTCCACCTGCTGTAACTCCCCCAGACGGGCACGGTCCACCCCAGGAGAACTGGCGAGGGTCACCTGTAGCTCACCATCCGGGTTGCCTTCGGGTACAATACCAGGGGTACCTCCCCCTGCTCTCCGGATTCCACGTAGAGGTGATCGACTCCCAGGCTGTCATACGCCTCTTCTTCAGCCCCATCAGATCCACTCACTCCGTGCTCGTTGCACCGCCTTGGGATCACAGCGCATACAGGGAACGCCACCTCGGCGATTCCCTTCCCGTTCCCACAGGTGTCTAACACTCCGCCTTTCTCCCTGTAGTACTCCAAGCACTCCTCGCCCTTCACGAGGTTAGGGAGGACACATCCTCCACAGGCGTCATTCCCAAGGATGACTTGCACCTCCATCTTGGGCATTGAGGCGCAGACCCCTACCACTAGGGTCTGGCAGCCATAATCAGAATCCAATGTTACCTTGTGCAGGGGAATCTTCACTGGGCCTCCCACAGTGGTCACAACAGCCACCCCCACACTGGTACTCTCATAACCCTCGGGGAACAGGATTCTATTCACCAGGGTAAAATCAGCCCTGGTGTCCCTTAATATCTTCACAGGAACGGGGTCTGCCTCCCCCATCCTTACCGTCCCCTCGCACACGAACGGGTGAATTCTCTTCTCTACTCTCGGTATGGACTCGCCCCGCACGTTCTCGACCATTTGGTCCTCCATCCGAACGAAAGCCACGTTCCACCACTGCTTAGGGCGTTTGCAATCCCGTCGAAGTGTCCATATCCTCCACAGTTGTAGCAGCGGACCCGTCTTGGCGGTGACCATCCATCACCGCTCGCCCTGGCAACGCCTCCAGAGGCCGTCGCTCTGTGGGTCTTCCTCGCTCCTTTCGTTGTCTCCCTCATAGCGTCCCTCGGCACAACAACAAATCCGGCACTCTCAGCTAGGGGCTTCTTGACTGGTTCCACAGAACTTTTCAGTCTCCTACCGTCTCCACTCGAGAGGTGGGATTTGGGAGAACTCGTTCCTGTCCTCCATCCGTCCGTCTTCCTAAAACCACTCCCATAGCCGGAGAATACTGGCAGTCGGTGCGGTCCCTCTCTGCGTGGTCGCAAGGCTTCCTCCAACATGCCAGCTCTGTCAGCAGCAGCCCTCAGGTCTTTTATATCCGCCTCCTTGACTCTAATTCCTGATCTCAGGAGAGAGCACAGACAAAATTTTTCCATGACCATTAGCCTTTTGATGTCCTCAGCTGACTTGGCTCCTTCAGATTCCAACCACTTCAGAAATCCTCTTTCCATGTCCCTCTTGCTTAGTCTTTGCTTAATCATCTTGCTTAATCTTGCTTAATCTTGTCACCTGATCCTTGTCACCACCTATTAAGCTTGTAAGGCAAGATTTACCCTCCCTGAACCCATGTTGATGGGTTGTCACGAAGTCGCTTCTCTCCAGATGTGTTACTAGGTTTTTTCTCACAATCTTCTCAAACACCTTACATGGTATTCAAGTTAAGGACACTGGCCTTTAGTTCAGCGCCTCTTGTCTGTCACCCTTTTTGTATATTGGGACTACACTAGCCGTCTTCCATATTTCTGGTAGGTCTCCCGTTTCCAGTGACCTACTATACACTATGGAGAGTGGCAAGCAAAGTGCTCCTGCACACTTTCAATACCCATGGTGAGATTCCATCTTGCCCAACAGCTTTTCTCACGTCTATCTCCAATAGGTTCTTCTTGACCTCATCTCTTGTAATTTCGAACCTTTCCAAGGTCGCCTGGTTTGCTGCCACCTCTCCAAGCACCGTGACTTTTCCCTGTAAAGACCTCCTGGAACCTTTTGTTAAGTTCTTCACACACCTCTCTGTCATTGTCAGTGTACCTGTCCTTGCCCGTCTTAAGTTTCATCACCTGTTCCTTCACTGTTGTCTTCCTCCTGATGTGACTATGTTGTAGCTTTGGTTCGGTCTTGGCTTTATTAGCTATATCATTTGCATACCTTTTCTCAGCTGCTCTTCTCACACTAGCATACTCGTTCCTGGTTCTTTGGTAACTCTCTCTACTTTCTGGTGTTCTGTTATTACGGAAGTTCCTCCATGCTTTTTTGTTCAACTCCTTTGCTTTCATACATTCCCTATTAAACCACGGATTCTTCTTTTGCTTCTGTTTTTTTTTTGTGTGTGTGTGTGTGTGTGCTCACCTAGTTGTGAACACCTAACGTCTCACATAGATACGGGCCATCCGTACGGCTAAACGTGAATGTTGGGCACCTTATGTCTCCACCATTACATCCTAAACTCCTCTGCCACAGATTTGGAAGTGTATCCGCAAGATAGCGGGTAAGTTCATTCCCGATGTTTCACTGGTCCTTCACCTCTGTGGTACTCTTGTGGCGGACCCGTTGCAGGTCGCTACCGAACTGGGTTCCCACTTTTCTTCTGTTAGCTCTGGTCTTCATCTTCCCCAATCTTTCCTTCTTCGTAAACCTGACCATGAATCTCGTCCATTAGATTTCTGCACTCGTCTTCGACTTCCTTATAACGATCCCTTCTCTCTCTCTGTACTTCGTTCTGCCCTGGCCCTCTGCAGTTCTACGGTGTCGGGCTCTGATGGCATTCATTATGAGATGCTTCGCCATCTCCCTCCGTGCGCGTCTCAGTATTTACCGAGTCTGTATAATCGGATCTGGGAGTCGTCGTCAGTCCCTGAGAACTGGATCGATGCGATTGTCCTCCCTGTTCCCAAACCAGGAGGTTTGCGAACCAACGCAAACAAAACTACGAGGGGTCCTCGTAGCCTGGTGGATTGCGCGCAGGACTCTTAATTCTGTGGCACAAGTTCGATTCCCGTACGAGGTGGGAGGCTCCCGCAGGGAGCCGAGCGGACGGCACGCTGGACTTGTGGTCCTGTGGTCCCGGGTTCGAACCCGGGCGCCGGAGAGAAACAATGGGCAGGGTTTCTGTCACCCTATGCCCCTGTTACCTAGCAGTAAAATAGGTACCTGGGTGTTAGTCAGCTGTCACGGGCTGCTTCCTGGGGGTGGAGGCCTGGTCGAGGACCGGGCCGCGGGGACACTAAAGCCCCGAAATCCTCTCAAGATAACCTCAAGAAGATAACCAGGGTCTCTGGGAACATCCCCTAAGGACTTTCGCCCTATTGCCCTCACAAGTTGTATCTGCAAACTCCTTGAAGTATTGTTAACGTTCGTCTGGTGTGGTTCCTTGAACAACATTACCTCCTCCCCTTCTCAATTTGGTTTCCGCAAGTGCCGCAGCACAACAGATGTCCTGGTGAACTTGGAGGTCTATATTCGTACTGCTTTTGCTGCGAAGACCTCCGTTGTTGCCGTCTATTTTGACCTGGAAAAGGCTTACGACACCACTTGGCGCCATCATATTCTATCCCAGCTTCATTCTTTTGGCCTTCTTGGTCATATCCCTCTATTTCTCCGCAGCTTCCTCTCTCGTCGTTCCTTTCGGGTGAGGCTTGGTACCGCTCTTTCTGCCTCTTTTCAGCAATACAAAGGTGTGTCCCAGGGCAGTGTTCTCAGCACTACTCTTTTTCTGGATGCCCTCAATGGTCTTCTTTCCTCTCTTCCTTCAGGCATCTTCTCCGCTCTCTATGTCGATGATCTTACCCTTTTCTGTCAGGGTGATGATTCGCCTCTCTTTCAACGCCAGCTTCAACTTGCGATTGATGCAGTGTCGTTTTGGGCCACCGATCATGGCTTCAAGTTCTCTACTACTAAGACTTGTGCCATGACTTTTACTCGGAAACGGGTCGTTCTTCGTCCCTCTTTGTCACTTTATGGTCATCCCCTTGAGTACAAAGATTCCGCAAAGCTTTTGGGGATATTCTTTGACACTAGTTTGTCTTGGTCTCCCCATATCTCTTACCTCCGTGTTGAATGCTCTAAGGCCATTACCCTCCTTCGGGTATTGTCCCATATTTTTTGGGGAGCGAATAGGCGCACTCTCCTTACTTTACATTCCTCTCTCGTCCTCTCTAAGCTCGATTATGGTTGCCCTGCTTACTCGTTGGCTTCTCCTTCTACTCTTCGCTGTCTTGATGCTTTGCACTATACTGGGTTGCGCCTCAGTTCTGGTGCCTTTCGTTCGACTCCCATCCTCAGCTTGTATGTTGACACTGGCTTTCTATCTCTCCAGGACCACCGTGATCGCTACTGTCTTCGCTATCTTGCGCGGTCCTTGCAACATCCTTCCTCTCGCCTCTGTCGTGCTTTAACTTTTACCCCTCCTGCGGTTCCTGTTCCTCTTCACCACCTCCCTCTTTCTTTCCGGTTATCTCGCTTACAAAATTCTCTTTCCGTTCGTATTTCTAATATTTCTTCTCGTATTGTTCCTTTTTTGCCCCCGTGGAGGGTCCCCCTTCTGCAGTTTTGTACATCCTTGACCCGCATCACTAAAGCTTTTACCCCTCCTACAGTTCTAAAACGCCTTTTCCTTGAGCACTTTTCTTCTCACTCCCACTCCGTTTCCGTCTTTACCGATGGGTCTAAGTCTGCAGACGGTGTTGGCTACTCTGTCTTTTTTCCTGATCACACTTATATGTGTTGCTTACCTCCGGAGACTAGCATCTTCACGGCGAACCCTTTATGCTATTCTCTATGCTCTTCGTCTCGTGCTCCCTCGTTGTCAATCTTCCTTTGTAGTTGTTGTTGACTCTCGTAGTGCCCTCATGGCGCTCGGGTCCTTTAATCCGGTTCATTCAGTGGTTGTCGAGATCCAGCATTGGCTGTTTTTTGTTCACAGTAAATTTAAGTCGGGTGAGTTTTGTTGGGTTCCCAGCCATATTGGTGTCTCTTTAAATGAGCGTGTGGATGCTGCCGCCAAGGAAGCTGTCTGCTCTTGTCCCATCTCTCATAAAGGTATTCCTCATTCCGAGTTTTACCCGGTTATCCATTCCTCAATCCTTACCCATTGGCATGCTTGTTAGTCGTCTGTTACTGGTAACAAACTGCGTTCTCTTAAAAGTTGTGTGTCCTCGTGGCCATCCTCTTACCAGCGATGATAAACGGCCATGGCGAGGTTGCGTATTGGCCATACTCGCTTAACTCATGGTCACTTGATGGAGCGCCGCCCTGCTCCTTATTGTCCTAATTGCATTGTCCCTCTCATGGTCGTGCATATCCTAGTTGAATGTCCTGACTTCCGGGACGAGCGTGTGTCTTGTTTTCCGACCGTCCCTCGTGGTCGCTTGTCTCTTGATAGTATTCTTGGTGACTCGGATACTTTTGATATCGTTCGTCTTGTGCGTTTTTGTTCTCGTATTGGCATCCTTGGCGATATTTAACGCCCTCTGATTATCCCGCACATTTCATGGTGCTACGTAGCCTTCCCGGTTTGGTGCCTTCTTTTGATAATTACTTACTATATTTTTCTGGGTTCGAAAATATTATCATGGCTTTGAAACTTTTTGATATAAATGTATTGTTTAATTACAAAAATATTGTTGGAAAACTACTAGTTAGAAACAATCCTCGTAGTGATAATTTTGTCATACACCAAATACCTTGTAAAAGACTGTAATAGATTCTGTGTAGAGAAAACATCTAAAGATTTTAAATTTAGAATTTCGCAAAAAAAAAAAAAATACTCCTTAAGACATGGCCAATTGTCTAATGCTGTGCTTGTTCATTTGTCAGAAAGTTCTCGCCATATTGATTGGGAGAGAGCTTCTTCAATAACGAATTGTAAAAGCATTTTCAATAGGAATATTATTGAATCTGCATTAATACAGGCTACAAAATCACGTAATTTAAATATTAGAATTGGTTTGTATAATTTATATCTATTTTTGATTGATCAGTTAAAGATGGACACGAGTAGGATCATTGATGCACATTCATCTCATTAATACCTTATTAATATCCCAAAATTATGTTGTGCTTCACCTCACCTCTTTCCTGCCAATATATCCACACACCTATTTAACTGCAAATCCATCCTTCTGAAGATGTATTACTAAATATAAAAGTGCTTAGGGAAATTCCTGTTTTAATCCTTCCTTCATGGTTTGACACTGTCACATTGTTCATCACGTGTTCATTTCTTAGTGATTTACACACGCACGCGCGTGTGCACACACACACACACACAAACACACACACACACACACACACACACACACACACACACACACACACACACACACACACTCTCTCTCTCTCTCTCTCTCATTCAAGAAATGATTGTAAGGAATCATTCAGAACCTTGTATACCACATATGTACGCCCAATCCTGGAGTATGCGGCCCGAGCATGGAGCCGGTACCTTGTCAAGCACAAAGCGAAGCTTGAAAAAGTTCAAAGATATGCCACTAGGCTAGTCCCAGAACTAAGAGACATTAGTTACGAAGACAGCCTAAGAGAAATGCACCTCACGATACTAGAAGACAGAGGATATGGGGAAACATGATCACTACCTACAAAATTCTCAGAGGAATTGACAGGGTAGATAAAGATAAACTGTTAACAGGAGTGGTACGCAAACAAGGGGACACAGGTAGAAACTGTGTACCCAAATGAGTCCATCGACGTTAGAAAGAACTTTTTCGGTGTCGGAGCAGTTAACAGATGGGATGCATTAGGCAGTGATGTGATAGAGGCTGACTCCATGCACAGTTTCAAATGAGATATGAAAGAGCCAAGTTGGTTCAGGAATCTGTACATCAGTTGATTGACAGTTGGAGGCGGGACCGAAGAGCAAGAGCTCAACCACCTCATGGACAATTAGGTGAGTACACTCACACTCACACACACACACACACACACACACACACACACACACACCNTAACAAAATCTTTCAGGACCCTTTCCTCCGTTTTATGAGCTGTGGAAAAGAAGTTCCTGTAAAATAGTCTAATAGGGGGTACAGGTGTTGTTGTTAGTTGTCTCTTCAGAGGTTGCATGGCGTTTCACCTTCCTTCTTATGATGTCTTCAACGAAACCATTGGAGAAGCCGTTGTTGACTAGGTCCTGCCTCACCCTACAGAGTTCTTCATCGACTTGCTTCCATCCTGAGCTGTGGCTGAGTGCACGGTCGACATAAGCGTTAACAACACTCCTCTTGTACCTGTCTGGTCAGTCACTGTTGCCATTGAGGCACATTTCTATGTTGGTTCCTTAGTGTAGACTGCAGTGTGGAAACCTCCGCTCCTTTCCTTGACTGTTACATCTAGAAAGGGCAGCTTCCCATCCTTCTCCATCTCATAAGTGAAACGCAACACAGAATTCTGCTCCAATGCCTCCTTCAGCTCCTGCAGATGTCTAACATCAGGAACCTGTGTAAAAATGTCGTCAACATACCTGCAGTATATGGCCGGTTTCATGTTCATGTTGACTAAGAACTTTTGTTCGATGGTACCCATGTAGAAGTTTGCGAACAGGACACCTAGGGGAGAACCCATGGCAACCCCATCTACTTGTTTATACATGTGCCCATCCGGGCTCAAGAAGGGTGTCTCTTTAGTACAAGCTTGGAGTAGTTTCCTTAGAATGTTTTCTTGTATGTCAAGAGGAGTACAGGCCGGATCACGATACACTCTGACCGCTATCATCCCGATTGTTTCATCCACAGGTACGTTGGTAAACATTGATTCTACGTCCAACGAGGCTCTTATCCCTGTGGCCTGTGTTCCCCGCAGTAAGTCAACGAATTCCTTTGGAGACTTCAGGCTGAAAGCGCACATATTCGACTTCGCAAGGGACATAAGGAGTCAGCAAGCCGTTGAGTCGCTTCGCCAGTCTGTACGTGGGTGTGGGTATCTGGCTGATGATTGGCCGAAGTGGGTTTCCAAGCTTGTGTGTCTTGACATTTCCATACGCGTATCCAGGTTTGTATTCCCCAATAATCTTTGGCAGGTGGAGGCCAGATTTCTTGGCGTTCACAGTTTCGATCAATTTGTTGACCTTTGCTTTCAGTTCGGATGTAGTGTCCTTCGTTACCCTTTGTAATTTAGTTTGGTCAGAGAGTATGAGGTTCATTTTCGCCAGATATTCGTCTTTTTTAAGAATGACATATATTGGCGCCTTGTCACCTCTCCTGACGACTATCTCCTTGTTCTCACGAAGGCTCTTAGCTGCCACTTTGAGCTCAGGGGACAGTATGGTGCTTCTGTAGTTGCCTCGATTCTTTCCTCCTTCTGCAATAAGTTCTGCTTGTAAGGTGTCTTTGGTGGTGACCTTCTTTTGTATCTCGAGGTCGAATATGTCGTCCAACAGGATCTCCAACTCCACTTTCCGAGCCATCTCACTTGGTGTGGACATAACGTCACAGTGTATACCCAGATTTAGGAGAGTGACTTGGTCCTCAGTGAGGTTGATTCCAGCAAGGTTCAGGAAGCCGTCTCTTGGTCGTGGAATTGTCATAGGTCCTCCATATAATGTTGTTAGTTTCTTGATTATCCTGGTTTCGGTGCTGAGGTGATGTCGATCTGTGATTATGCCGAGGTGTTGCTCGATACGAGTACGGAGGTTTTCGTTGATGTTGCTGTTTCTCCATTCGTTTGTAGCATGAAGTAGTTGCGTTTTGTTGTCTTTGATTTAATTTTCTGCCTTCTGTATATGATTTCGAATCAGATCTTGGCGATATTTTATCGTGAAGGCTTGATTCCTTGCTGCTGGGTCGTGCATTTTAATATTAGTATATTTTGGAAGCAGTCTTTCCTGTAAACATATTATTAAATATGACCGAAAAAGTAAGATAAATAATTCTAACACGAATTTTCTCAATATTTCTTATGTTTCTTTTCACTGTCGATGGTAATTGAAAAATCAATTCTCCAAAATTCATTTTTATTTTTAGTAAAAATGTAAAACCTTTTAGTAAAAGGGTCCTGAAAGATATTGTTAATAGGAACGTTATCCCTACAGACAAAAATCAGAAGATCCAATTGACGATTTACTATCAAACCAAAAAAAAACGGCCAACCTACTAATGAGAAACTCTCCAGACACAAAGCAGAACGCTTTAAAAGAGACCAACGTCGTCTATGCCTTCAAATGCCCACTTGGGACGTAAGCCTCAAAGAACTCAGTATATAGGCAAGACAACAACATCTCTTTCCAGGCGATTAACGATGCATAAGCAACAGGGCTCCATTAAGGAACATATAATCTCTTCCCACAACCAGACCATCACCAAGAAGTCTTAACAAACAACACAGAAATCATCGATAGATACAGCGGTTGCAGGCGGCATGATATCTGCGAGGCCTACACATCAAGAAGTCAACACCAGCAATCAACAGCCAATTAATGCACAACTATATTCTACCCACTTCAAGACTCTGCACCAATATAGAAGCATCAAGAAATATGGGCCAATAGGCCCTTTGCAGTTACTTCCATTCTTCCCTTTAATTTTTCCAATTTATACCCAATGCACCGTGTTCTGTCTTGTGTTGAAATTTTGCTCTGTCTTGTGTTGAAAGTTTCGTTCACCTCATCCAAAACTGTTGTAACATATCACCTCACCCAAATGCGGGTATTCAAGATAAAAGCTTTTTAAATGATAGTATAGTAAAACTGTTTAGTGTTTGCAGTTTATAGTTGTGTGTGTGTAAACTAAAGTCTTTGAAAATGTAATAATTTATTACGAAACGCATTCAAGTGTCACGTCAGACTAAAAATAAAATGAATTTTGGAGAATTGATTTTTTAAGTACCATCGACAGTGAAAAGAAACATAAGAAATATTGAGAAAATTCGTGTTAGAATTATTAATCTAACTTTTTCGGTCATATTTAATAATATATATATATATATATATATATATATATATATATATATATATATATATATATATATATATATATATATATATATATATATGCAAACAAGCCTGAATGGTCCCCAGGAATAGATACATATAAAAACTCACACCCCAGAAGTGACTCGAACCCACACTGCCAGGAGCAACACAACTGGTATCTACAGGACGCCTTAATCCGCTTGACCATCATGACCAGACATCAGGAAGTGATAGCCGAATCTATTTGAACCACTTCCCCACCGGCACTTGGATGGTAATCTTGGGCATAGCATTTTATCAAATCACCACATTCTTTGGGGCAACACGTGAGGAACACAAATGCGAACAAGCCTGAATGGTCCCCAGGACTATTTGCAACTGAAAACTCACATCCCAGAAGTGACTCGAACCCATACTGCCTGGATCACTCTGCAACTGGTGTACAGGGCACCTTATCCACTCGACTATCACGACCGGACAAAAGCTTGTACTTGTAGGCCCCTCCTAACCACTCTGCATACTCCGCCTCCATGCAGGTCGCACTCCAAACCTGTGTCAGGTTTGGTTAGGGTCTGTAAGTTTCATTTCTTTGAACTGTAACCTGGGGCTGGTCCTGAACATATCCCATAGGTCATCAAGCTGGGGATATAGCATCTCTTCTTTGCTGTTAATCCGGTTGAGTCTGAGTCCAAGTGAGTAGGGTAGTGATTTCTTCAAGGCTAGTGGGTGGCTCGAGTCAAATTTCAGATACGTGTGAAGGTTAGTCGGTTTATAGTATGCCTTCGTATGCAGATCTCTGGTTAGCAGGTCTATATACACTGTTGTATCTAGGTAATTTATTGTGGAGTCACTGTGTTCGAGGGTAAACTTAAGGTTTTCATGAATTGTATTTGACCATGAAAAGAAACCTTCTAGGCGCGGGAAACTGTCTTCCATTATTCCGAAGATGTCGTCTATGTAACGGAAATATACCGCTGGTCCGTCCTTCCTGTGGGATCGTTTCCTCTCGAACAGTACATGCACAAATTTTTCAGGATTGCCACACTGCTGAATGATCCTATCGCAGTACCCTAGGTTTGCCGGTATGCCCGTCCTTCAAATTGCAAAAGGGTGTCTCTCATCACATGGAGGATGGCCTCCTCAAGAGTTTCTTTCGATGGGGTCCTCCATACTCCTGCGTCTCGAAGTTCCTGTCTAATTTTTGCTCTGTTATCTGTATAAAAAGTTTCTACTACCTTTGCAGCTTCTCTCTGTAGTATGCTCGGGTAGAGCGATACCACATCCATGGAAAGAAGGCGGGCCCCTCTCGGGATGAGGCCTCTAATTTCTGCAGTTTTCTTGAGGAAATCCGTCGTATCTTTGATTCTTTCCGGTAGTAGACGTAGTAAGGGGTTCAGGAGGGCTGTGCAGATCCAGTCTACCGGCCTTGTTGGGGCCCGGCAGCCACTTAGAACCGGTTTCCCTTACCACGTTCCCGTTGTTTCTTCTAGTGCTTTATGGATCTTTGGTAAAAGGTAGAGGAGGGGAATGATGGATTCAAAGTCTAGGAAGAAATCTCTCGCCCCTGCCTGCATGAGTCCTCCATTCCCGTCCCCAGTTTTGTTTTCGACCAGCGAGAGGACTATCCTTTTACTCCTCGTTTGGGCATTTCTAAGCGCCGCATTCTGGTTGTGTATCGGTTTGTAGGCTGCAGTGTCTGCCAGGTGCCTCTTCATCTCATTCCAGTAGTTGTCCTTTCTCCAGGCGACGACAGTACCTCTCTTGTCCGCCGGCTTTATCACAATATCCGTGCGTCCTTTCAGCGTTGATAGGGCGTCCCTCTCCTGCCTTGTGAGATTGCAATTGCGTCGTCGATCCGCACCACGCTTGAGGTCGACCTTCATTTGCTGGATTACCGGTTTATGGCCTACTAAGTTGTACTTTGGGCACTGGACTGGTTTGCTGGGGTGAAGGTACCTAAAGAGAGGAGAGTTTAGTTCATTTAATTGCGCCCTGTGACTTACCTTGATATATATAATATATATATATATACTATATAAATATATATATATATATTATATATATATGAATGGTCCAGACTGATACAACTGAAATCACACCCCAGAAAGTGACTCGAACCCATACTCCCAGGAGCAACGCAACTGGTATGTACAGGGGACGCCTTAAACCGCACTTGACCATCACGACTCGGACATAAGGAAGTGATAGGCGCGAGGCTATTATGAACCACTTCCCCGCCAGGCATTCGGATGGTTAATCTTGGGCATAGCATTTTATCAAATCCCCTTTTTTGGGGCACACGTGAGTGAACACAAATGCAAACAAGCCTGAATGGTCCCCAGGACTATTACAATGAAACTCACACCCCCGAAGTGACTCGAACCCATACTCCCAGGAGCAACGCAACTGGTATGTAACGGGAGCCTTAAACCGCTTGACCATCACGACCGGACATAAGGAAGTGATAGCGAGCTTTGAACCACTTCCCCCCGCCGCGCACTGGATGGTTCTTGGGCATAGCATTTTACAAATCACCCATTTTTTGGGGCAACACGTGGACACAAATGCGAACAAACTGATGAATGGTCCCCAGGATATATACATGAAAACTCACACCCAGAAGTGACTCGAAACCCAACTCGCCAGGAGCAACGACAACTGGTATGTACAGGAGCCGTAAATCCGCTTGACCATCACGACCGGACATCAGGAAGTGATAGCCGAAGCTATTAACCACTTCCCCACCGGCACTTGGATGGTAATCTGGGCATAGCATTTTATCAAATCACCTCATTCTTTGGGGCAACACGTGAGGAACACAAATGCGAACAAGCCTGAATGGTCCCCAGGACTATATGCAACGGAAACTCACATCCCAGAAGTGACTCGAACCCATACTGCCTGGATCACTCTGCAACTGGTGTACAGGGCACCTTATCCACTCGACTATCACGACCGGACATAGAAGCTGTACTGAGGCTGCAATAACCACCGGCCCGCCGCCCGGCATTCGGTTGGTAATCTTGGACAGGGTATCTTATCAAATCACCTAATTTTTGTGGGGGCAACACGTAAGGAACACAAATGCGTAACAAGCCTGAATGGGCCCCAGGACTATATGCTCGAATGAAAACTCACACCCCAGAAGTGACTCGACCCATACTCCCAGGGAGCAACGCAACGGTATGTACCGGGGTGCCTTAAACCGCTTGACCTCACGACCGGACATAAGGAATTGATAGCCTGAGCTATATTGAATCCACTTCCCCGCCGGCTACTTGGATGGTTATCTTGGGCATAGCCTTTATCAAATCACCTCATTTTTTGGGGGCAACACGTGAGTGAACAATGCGAACCAACCTGAATGGTCCCCAGGACTATATGCGAATGAAAACTCACACCACAGAAGTGACTCGAACCCATACTCCTCCAGGAAGCAACGCAAACGGGATGTACAGGGATGCCTAAACCGCTTGACCATCACGACCGGCACTAAGGACGTGATAGCCGGAGCTATATGAAGCACTTACCCGCAAGCACTTGGATGGTTATCTTAAACATAGCATTTTTTGGGGCACCACATGTGGAACACAAATGCTGACAAGCCTGAATGGTCTCCCAGACTATATGCGAATGAAAACTCACACCCCCAGAAGTGACTCGAACCCATACTCCCAGGAGCAAAGCAACTTGTATGTACAGGTGATGCCTTAAAACCGCTTGACCATCACGACCGGACATAGGAGTGATAGCCGAGGCTATTGGAACCACTTCCCGCCGGCACTTGGATGGTTATCCTTGGGCAATGCATTTTATCAATCACACATCATTTTTTGGGGCAACACAGTGAGGCAACACCAAATGCGAACAAGCCTGAATGGTCCCCAGGACTACTATGCGAAATGAAAACTCACACCCCAGAAGGACTCGAACCCATCTCCCCAGGAGCAACGCATCTTGGTATGTAACGGGATGCCTTAAACCGCTTGACCATCACGACCGGACATAGAGGAGGGTGATAGCCGCGCTATATGTAACCACTTCCCCCAGCCGGCACTTGGAGTTGGTATCGTTGGGCATAGCAGTCTTTTTGGGGCACCACGGTGAGGCTACATCAAATGACTAACAAGCCTGAATGGTTCCTCCAGGACTAGATGCGAATGAAACAACTTCACATCCCAGAAGTGACTCGAACCCATACCTCCCAGGAGCAACGCAAACTGGTATGTACAGGGAGTGTCCCATAAACCGCTTGACCATCACGACCCGGACATAAGGAAGTGATCAGTCCCTAGCTATATTGGAAACCACTTCCCCGCGAGCACCTGGATGGATCTAATTCTGGGCATAGCATCATTAATTCACCCTCATCTCATTTAGCTACTGTCTCTTTGTTTTTTGGGGCAACACGTGTTAGGAACACAAATGCGAACAAGCCTCGAAGGTCCCACGGACTACACTGCTCGAATGTCGTAAACTCACACCCTGACACCCCAGAAGGGACTCGAAACCCACTAATCCCAGGAGCAACCGTAACTGGTTATGTACAAGGGATGCCGTAACCGGCTTGAGCCACCACGACCGGACAAAGGAAGTGATAGCCTAAGGCTATATGAACCACTTCCTCGCCGGCACTTGAGATCGGTTATCTTAGGGATAGCATTTTATCAAATCACCTTCATTTTTTGGGGGACACAACGTGAGAACCACAAATTGCGAACAAGCCTGAATGGTTTCCCAGGACTATATGCGAATGAAAAACTCCACACCCAGAAGTGACTCGACCCATACTCTAAGGAGCAACGCAACTGGTATTGTACAGGGATGCCTTAAACCGCTTGACCATCACGACCGGACATAAGGAAGTGATAGCCGAGCTATAGTGAACCACTTCCTTCCCCGCGGCACTTGGATGGTTATCTGTGGGCATAGCATTTTTGGGGCACGCGTGCGGAACCCAAATGCGAACAAGCCCTGAATGGTCCCCAGGAATATATGCGAATGAAAACTGCACACCCCATAGAAGTGACTCGAAACCCATACTCCCAGGAGCAACGCACCTGGTATGTACAGGATGCCTTAAACCGCATTGACCATCACGACCGGATCATAAGGAAGGTGATAGCGAGCTATATGAACCACTTCCCCCGCCGGCACTTGGATGGTTATCTTGGGCATAGCAATTTATCAATAATCACCTCATTTGTGGGGCAACACGTGCAGAACACAAATGCGAACAAGCGCTGAATGGTCCCCAGGGACTAATGCGATGAGTAAACCTTCACACCCCAGAAGCGACCTCGATGACCCATACTCCCAGGAGCAACGCAACTGGTATGTACAGGGATGACCTTAAACCGCTTGACCATCACGACCGGACATAAGGAAGTGATAGCCTGAGCTATATGAACCACTTCCCCGCCGGCACTGGGTGGTTATCTTGGGCAATAGCATTTTATCAAATCACCTCATTTTTTGGGGCAACACGTGAGGAACACAATGCGAACAAGCCTGATGGTCCCCAGAGGATTATATGCGAATGAAAACTCACACCCCAGAAGTGACTCGAACCCATACTCCTGGATACTACTGCAACTGGTGCTACAGGGATCCTTATCAACTGGACTATTCACGACCGGACATAGAAGCTGTACTAGCCCCGTCGCTATAGACCACTCCCGTCCGCACTGGATGGTTATCTTGGTGCAGCATTTATCAGAATCACCCTCATGTTTTGGGGCATACACCGTGAGGAACCAAATGCGAACAAGCCTGATGGTCACCCAGGACTATATGCGAATGAAAACTCACACCCCAGAAGTGACTCGACACCCATACTCCCAGGAGCAACGCAACTGGTATGCTACAGGGATGCCTTAAACCGTGTCTTGACCATCACTGACGGACATAAGACGAAGTGCGAGCCCTGGAGCTATTTGAACCACTTCCCCGTTCGCACTTGGATGGTTATCTTGGGCATAGCATTTATCAAGTCCCTCATTTTTTGGGGCAACACGTGAGGAAACACACAAATCGGGATCATTCACGTTTTCTATCAAGCCCTGTTATATGGGAGAACACAGTGTCCATGCTTAATGCACTGACTTGTCTTAAACCACAACTTTGAAGTATAGAACTTTAGACACTCACACCCACCAGAAGACTCGAACCTGGCCATAAAGATGGCAGGTACGCACTTAAATTAACTACACCATACTCAGAGCCCTAAAGAAGTGGGAATTCCCAGGTATTTAACCACCAAATATCCCCATCCTTTCCAGGCAAATGAGACAGTGAGGGATCATTCACGTTATCCAACAAGCTGTGTTATATGGAAGAACATGGTGTACATGCTCATTGCACTGACTTGCTTTAAACCACAAATTTGAAGTATAGAACCTTAGACACTCACACCCATCAGGAGACTCGAACCCTGGTCATCAAGATGGCAGATTCGCACTTAAATCAACTACACCATTCTCAGAGCCCTGAAGAGCTTGGAAATCCCGGGTATTTAACCACCAGATATCCCCATTCACTAAAGACAACTGAGACAGTGAGGGATTATTCACGTTTTCCATCAAACTCTTATATGGGAGAACATGGTGTACACGCTGAATGCACTGACTTGCTTTAAAAAACAAGTTTGAAGTATCAAACTCAAGACACTCACACCCACCAGGAGACTCAAACCCTGGCCATCAAGATGGCAGCTATTCACTTAAATCCACTACACTCATACTCACATCCCTAAAGAGGTGGGAATTCCCGGGAATTTAACCACCAGATATTCCTATCCTCTCCAGGCAACTGAGACAGTGAGGGATCATTCACGTTTTCTATCAAGCCCTGTTATATGGGACAACATGGTGTCCATGCTTAATGCACTGACTTGCTTTAAACCACAAGTTTGAAGTATAGAACTTTAGACACTCACACCTAGCATGACACTCAAACCTTGGCGATCAAGATGGCAGGTACGCATTTAAAACCATTACACCATACTCAGATCCGTAAAAAGGTGGGAAATCCAGTGTATTTAACCACCAGATATTCCTATCCTCTCCAGGCAACTGAGACAGTGAGGGATTATTCACGTTTTCCATCAAGCGTTGTTATATAGGAGAACATGGTGTACATGCTTAGTGCACTGACACGCTTTTAACCACAGGTTTGAGGTATAGAACTTTAGACACTCAAATCCACCAGAAGACTCGAACCCTGGCCATCATGATGGCAATTACGAACTTAAATCCACTACACCATACCCAGAGCCCTAAAGAGGTAGGAATTCCAGGTTTTTTAACCACCAGATATCCCAATCCTTTCCAGGCAACTGAGACAGTGAGGAATCATTCACGTTTTCGATCAAGGCCTGTTATATGGGACAACACGGTTTCCATGCTTATTGCACTGATTAGCTTGAAACCACGATTTTGAAGTATGGAACTCTAGACACTCACACCTACCAAAAGACTCGAACCATGGCCATCATGATGGCAGTTACGCACTTAAATCCATTACACCATACTTACAGAGAGAGCCCTTAAGAGGTGGGAATTTTGGGGTATTTAACCACCAGATATCCCCATCCTCTCCAGGCAACTGAGACAGTGAGGGATCATTCACGTTTTCCGTCTAGCCCTGTTTTATGGAAGAACATTATGTCCATGCTTAATGCACTGACTTGCTTTAAACCACAATTTTGAAATATTGAACTTTAGACACTCACACCCACAAGAGACTCGAAACGTGGCCATCAAGATGGCAGGTACGCACTTAACACACTACACCATATTCAGAACCCTAAAGAGTTGGGAATTTCGGGTTTGTAACCCCTTAACTGCGTTGCTTCCAAATATGACACCCCCACAGTGTGCAAGAAATAAATTCTCTGGAAAAAACTCTTTTTTGATTTTTAAAGTGTCAAAAACCCTTCCCTCAGTATGGGTATCTAAAAAAAAAATTGAAATTGTACTTACTTAAGCTGCTATGGGGTCCGTAAGTTGGCGCGTGATGTCATCATTCCCCATTCGCCTGTGACGTTCGCTCCCGGGGCCAGTAGGGCGCCTGGGGTGGGACGAGCGAGTTGCTGCGAATATATTTTTGTTCATTTTTTGCGCACAGTTCCAAATACATTTTATTTGTTTTTACGTGCTAATCCTATGTATAATGAACATGTACACTATATTATGACAGTAAAAAATCCGTACTGTCCGGAGACACTGTGTTACGTGGATGACACTTGTGTACACATATGCTGCACATATTTACCGTGTATCATGCTAATTTATGTACAGTTGCCACCATGCACTGCATGAAAAATCACACAACAAACTATAATCGTAATCGTAGCAGACGATGCTACGATTACTATGTAACCTCCCTCACCAAAATAGCTCCTCTCAACATTCTCCTGTTGCTGTTATTACATTATATACACACTGTATATATACACATGTACATATGTGTTGCCCATAGCGAACCACTAAGCTAGTATAGTGAGCAAAACAAGAGTGGCTGCCACACGCACACACAGAGGCTACCTCAATTCTCTCTCTCCCTCCCTCACCAAAATTCCTCCTTCCACAATACTATGCACAACGCTAATTATAACCACAATCCTGCAATTATCACAATCCTGGTCACTAATTCCTGTAAATGAATAATTAACGACACGTTTATTTTGAAAAGTAACCTAATAAATCATTTGAAGATTCCTAGATGGACGAAATAAAGCTTTGGTGCTGTGGCTAGCACAGCATTGAATCACTAATATTTTTGAACATCGTACCCAGTCATTATTACACTCAGGCTCTTCTATAACACTATCATGGCTAAATAATGCAAATTATATATATATTTTGACATTATTAGGCGATGCTCTGGTCACACCCTGAACAGCAGTGCTGTGCGCTCATGCTGCGAGCGCCAGCCTTGGTTGCTCACTCACTACTGAGGCTCCCACACCCGGGAATGTGGACCACGATTTTTTTTACAGATGGCGTCTGTTTACAACCGCCCTGAGGAAGCTGACGTGAACCCCATGTAGCTGCGGGAGTTTTGCATGGAACGTGAAAAATACAAATACCCGGAGGCGTGTTGCACAAACCAGATGTGAGCCTGCAGGCACGCTGCACAGTTTAAGGGTTAACCACCAGATATCCGCATCCTCTCCATGCAACGGAGACAGTGAGGGATCATTCACGCTTTCAATCAAGCCCTGCTTTATGGGAGAACACAGTGTCCATGCTTAATGCACTAACTTGCTTTAAACCACAAGTTTAAAGTATAGAACTTTAGACACTCACACTACCAGGAGACTCGAACTTGGCCATCAAGATGCCAGGTATGCACTTAAATCCCCTACTCTCAATTTAGAACCCTAAAAAGGTGGGAATTCCAGGGTATTTAACCACCAGATATCCCCATCCTCTCCAGGCAACGGAGACAGTAAGGGACCATTCACGTTTTCCATCAAGCCCTGTTATATGGGAGAAAACAGTGTCCATGCCTAATGCACTGACATGCTTTAAACCACAAGTTTGAAATATTGAACTTTAGACACTCAAACCCACCGAGAGACTCGAACCCTGCCATCAAGAGGGCTGGTAAGCACTGAAAATCCACTACACCATACTCAGAGCCCTAAAGATGTGGGAATTCTGGGGTATTTGACCACCAGATATCCCCATCCTCTCCAGGCAACAAAGACAGTGAGAGATCATTCACGTTTTCCATGAGGCCCTGTTGTATTGGATAACATGGTGACCATGCTTAATGCACTGACTTGCTTTCAACCACAAGATTTGAAAAATCGAGCTTCAGACACTCACACCCCACCAAGAGACTCGATCCCTGGCCTTCAAGATGGAAGGTACGCACTTAAATCCACTACACCATACTCAGTGCCTTAAAGAGATAGAAATTCTGGGATAATTAACCACCAGATATCCCTATCCTCTCCAGACAACTGAGACAGTGAGGGATCATTCACGTTTTCCATCATGCCCTGTTATATGGGAGAATATGGGTTACATGCTTAATGCACTGACTTGCTTTAAACCACAAGTTTGAAGAATAGAACTTTAGACATTCACACCCAACAGGAGACTCGAACCTTGCCCATCAAGATGGCAGATATGCACTTATATCTACTACTCCCTATTTAGAGCCTTAAAGAGGTGGGATTCCCGGGTATTTAACAACCAGATATCCCCATCCTCTCCAGGCAACTGAGACAGTGAGGGATCATTCACGTTTTCCATCAAGCCCTGTTATATGGGAGAACACAGTGTCCATGTTTCCGTGTCAGTGTCAGTGTTTAAACCATGTCAGTGTCATAATCCACTGACTTGGTTTAAACCACAAGTTTTAAGAATAGAACCTTAGACACTCACTCCCACCAGGAGACTCGAACACAGGCATGAAGATGGTACGTACGCACTTAAATCCACAACACCGTACTCAGAGCCCTAAAGAGGTGAGAATTCAGGGGTATTTTTACCACCAGATATCCCTGTCCTCTCCAGGCAACTGAGACAGTGAGAGGTCATTTACGTTTTCCCTCAAGCCCTGTTATATGGGAAATACGGTGTCCATGCCTAATGCACTAACATGCTTTAAACCACAAGTTTGAAGTATCAAACTTAGGACACTCACATCCACCAGGACACTCGAACTCTGGCCATCAAGATGGAAGTTATGCACTTAAATCCACTACACCATACTCAGAGCCCTAAAGAGGTGGGAATTCTGGGGTATTTAACCACAAGATATCCCTATCCTCTGCAGGTAACTGAGACAGTGAGGGATCATTCACGTTTTGTATCAAGCCTTGATATATAGGAGAACATAGTGTCCATGCTTAATGCACTGACTTGCTTTAAACCACAAGTTTGAAATATCGAACTTTAGACACTCACACCCACCAAGAGACTCGAACCCTAGCAATTAAGATGGCAGGTACGCACTTAAATCCACTACACCATATTCAGAGCATTAAAGAGGAGGGAATTCCGGGGTATTTAACCACCAGATATCCCCATCCTCTCCAGGCAACTGAGTCAGTGAGGGATCATTCACGTTTTCTATCAAGACCTGTTATATGGGAGAACACGGTGTCCATGCCTAGTGCACTGACTTGCTTTAAACCACAAGTTTGAAGTATGGAACTTTATACACACACACCCACCAGGAAACTCGAACCCTGGACACCAAGATGGAAGATACGCACTTAAATCCACTACACATTACTCAGAGCCCTAAAGAGGTGGGAAATCTGGGGTATTTAACCATCAGATATCCCAGTCTTCTCCAGGCAGCTCAGACATTGAGGGATAATCACGTTATATATATATATATATATATATATATATATATATATATATATATATATATATATATATATATATATATATATATATATATATATATATATATATATATTTTATATATATATATATATATATATATATATATATATATATATATATATATATATATATAATATATATATATATATATATATAATATATATATAATATATATATATATATATATATATATATATATATATATATATATATATATATTTTTAAACCTAGAAGGGTACCACCTCTGGTGCAAGTGTAGGGACCCATAGCCTCGGAGAAGAAAATAAAGAGTACTCAGAGAAGACCTTGTGGATCCTCACTGAACACTTTGATATTTTCTTCTCCTACCACCCCCTACCATTTATTTATATATAATATATATATATATATATATATATATATATATATATATATATATAATATATATATAACTGAAAACTCACACCCCAGAAGTGACTCGAACCCATACTCCCAGGAGCAACGCAACTGGTATGTACAGGGATGCCTTAAACCACTGACCATCACGACCGGACATAGGAAGTGATAGCCGAGGCTATATGAACCACTTCCCCCGCCGGCACTCGGATGGTAATCTTGGGTAATAGTGTTCCTCACGTGTTGCCCCAAAAAATGGGGTGATTTGATAAAATGCTATGCCCAAGATTACCATCCGAGTGCCGGCGGGGAAGTGGTTCATATAGCCTCGGCTATCACTTCCTTACGTCCGGTCGTGATGGTCAAGTGGTTTAATGCGTCCTGTACATACCAGTTGCGTTGCTCCTGGGAGTATGGGTTCGAGTCACTTCTGGGGTGTGAGTTTTCAGTTGTATCTAGTCCTGGGAACATTCAGGCTTGTTTGCATTTGTGTTCCTCACGTGTTGCCCCAAAAAATGAGGTGATTTGATAAAATGCTATGCCCAGATTACCATCCGAGTGCCGGGGGGAAGTGGTTCATATAGCCTCGGCTATCACTTCCTTATGTCCGGTCGTGATGGTCAAGTGGTTTAAGGCGTCCCTGTACATACCAGTTGCGTTGCTCCTGGAGTATGGGTTCGAGTCACTTTTGGGGTGTGAGTTTTCAGTTGTATCTAGTCCTGGGGACCATTCTGGCTTGTTTGCATATATATATATATATATATATATATATTTATAATATATATATATATATATATATATATATATATATATATATATATATATATATATATGTGCAATTGACGATCACAAAACACTGATCATTTTATGCGGAAAATCCACAGAGAAAAATTAAAGGAGGTGAACGTTTCGACTCGTTAGAGCCTTTGTCAACACCAGACTGACAGGAGGAGAAGGGAAGGGGGAGGATATATAGGCCGACACCTGACCAACCCAACCTAGGGAAAGAATTAACCAGAGACAGGTATAGCTTAGCTTGGAATGGTCAAAGAGGATTAAGCGGTCAGAGAATAAGGATGAATCTTGGATCCTCTGGAGATCCTTTGAGAATAAGGATCCTCTTTGACCATTCCAAGCTAAGCTATACCTGTCTCTGGTTAATTCTTTCCTAGGGTTGGGTTGGTCAGGTGTCGGCCTATA
>WNGS01167866.1:43719-61509 GCA_020271785.1 Procambarus virginalis | reverse complement strand
TCATTCTCTTGTATTACTTATAGTCATATGTGTGATCATGTATTCGTATCAGTAAATTCACACATTTTATTATTGTGTTTGAGTGCGCCTCCATTATTATTATATTTCTATGAGCATACACGAGTGTTATCATAGTACCACTTAGTTCTTATTGCCTGGAGAGTGGTGAAACAGCACAGACGTATATGAAAGGTACCCTTAGCAATCCGATCAGTATTGGTGCCTGAAAAGTAGCAGCACTCTGGCAACAAAAACGATATACTGAACTGAACTATATACCCACTGAACTGCATTGCTGGGGTGCAGATATAATAACCCAGCTGGCGACCTTGTTGAGAAGAGGATATAGAAGACAGGCGGGAAGGGAGTTCCTGCAACCTCTTTGTCCGGCAGGCATGACTCAGAGAGGTTATTGTTATAAGGTAAGCCCGAGTCTTCCTTCACTCCTCCAAGGGGTCTAGGCCCAAATTGCTGATAGCAGTTTCCCCTGGTGGACTGAAGGGCTTCCAGGGTGAGTCAGTGGCACCCCTCAGTGGTGGAAGCAAAGACCTGCGGAGGTGGGCATTGCTGGTCCTCTCCTGTGGGACCAAGGAGACTCCGGTGAATCCCGGGAGTCGGAGGGGCTGAGTATTCGGCCTTTCGAGCCCCTAGCAGCCGAGTGCTAGCAGAGCCCCGGCCCACCCCCGTGACAACAGTAAGGAATCTTATTCATTATGGACAAATTAACAAAAAAAAAAACGATAATTTTCATTGAGGACCATATGCATTAGAGCATACTTAGTCACTTATATATTAAAAGTACTGTGTTTTTTGAACCATTGGGGTTGTAAAGAAACGGAACGGCCTACCCGAAAAGTCGTAACATAAAAAGTTGTATATGTTTGCTAATGTATTATTTGATAAATGATTATTATTAATTTACGACGACTATAGAGGTTTCCCATTAGTTAAATTACTGTAGTATGACTAAATGCTACTACAAAACCTATATAAATCTTGGGAAAGTCACAATGACCAGCGACACTAAAGTATAAAGTGTTAAATAGTAACAGGCAACTGTCGGCGAACGATAAATAAATTTCCAAATTTATTAGATGTTTTCCTAAATATAAAGATCGATAGGCTGGAACTTTCTGGATTATGGCCTAATTAAGGCAAATATATATATATTTTTACACGAAGAACAAATATCAGAGCATAGTCAGTGAGTAATAGAATAATAAGAGTGTGGTATTTCATTGTATAACAAGAGATAGTCCATGGAAGCGATAATAGACGTAGTTTTACACAAAATAACGTTGAAAAACAGCCGTAGTATCAAACGGCAAATGTTGACGTTCTTTTTAAGAGGACAGGTTGGTTCTCCAGCTATATCTTGCTCTGGTTATGCCCCATTTAGATTATGCAGTTCAGTTTTGGTCGCCGTACTATAGAATGGATATAAATTCACTTGAACGTGTCCAGCGTAGGATGACAAAGTTAATCCCCCAAATTAGAAACCTATTATATGCAGAAAGATTAACAAATGTTAAATTGCATTCACTGGTAAGCGAAGAGTTAGGAGTGACATGATAGAGGTTTACAAGTGGATGAATGTCCATAATGGTTCCACAAATCATATAATAATAGGGTATTAAAAGAATCAACACAAGACAGAGCACGAACCAACTAGTATAAACTGGATAAGATTAGATTTCGAAAATACATGAGTAAATACTGGTTCGGTAATAGTGTTGTTGATTTGTGGAACCAGTTACCACATGGCGGTGTGGCGTGTTCCTCGATTGCTTCAAGTGGGGGTTGGACATGTATATGAGTGGGATTGAGTGGTTATAAATAGGAACTGTCTCGCATGGGCCAATAAGCCTTCTGCAGTTACCTTTGCTCATATGTTCTTATTAGTGGTGACATGATAGGAATAGTACACGTGGATGAAAGGGCATAACATAGTGGATATTAATATAGATTTAGGAAAGAATTGGGTAAATACTGGTTCGGTAACGGGGTTGTTGATTTGTGGAACCATTTACCTCGTAACGTGGTGGAGGTGGGATCCCTCGATTGTTTCAAGCGTGGGTTGGACATGTATATGAGTGGGATTGGGTGGTTATAAATAGGAGCTCTCTCGTATGGACCAATAGGCTTTCTGCAGTTACATTGTTCTTATGTTAATACCCTATTTATATCCCCCCTTGTTATGTCCATTCATCCACTTTACACCTCTATCATTTCACCTCTAATTCTTCGCCTTTCTAGATCTTTATATAACCACCCAATCCCACTCATATATATACAGAGTACACGTCGAGTCTCTCCACGGGTTGGCAGTAAACCAAAGCCACAGGCGAACGGGAGAGACATCTCCCGCCAACACATCACAAGGCGCAGTGTTTGGGTCACAATGCGACCCAAACGTCTTAAGGTCAGAGCGACTCCACTTGACGGTCATGCTATCGGAAAAAGCAATATTTTAAAGGTCCTGAAGGAAGTAACTGGCCTCAAGCCCGCTGACATTAGTCAGGAAGGTGAAGATATCGTGCTCTACTTTTCATGTGAAGAGGAGCTTGAAAAACTCCTCACTAACGATGTCCTTCTTCGCAAAGAGCACCACCTACATCTTCACTTCCCACGTCAGTTCCTGGCCGGAAGAACTGTTTTTACCAGCAGGACCAGCCAGTGGATTGCTGAGCGACCTCAACATCATATCATGGTCAATATCGAGGACGAAAATCCAAACCTGTCGGTATTCAATCTGGAGTTCTGCAACACCGACAAAACATCAATGAAGATTACGTTCACCACCATAGCTGCGGCCACCCAGGCTGCCACACAAGGATTCTACTGCTTCGGCCTAAAAATACCACCCCACCAAATAAAAATGGAACGATACCATGAGATCCAGCAGTGCTTTAAGTGCTACGAGCTCTCCCACCCGACCAACAAATGTCAGCACCCTGTCCAGAGGTGCAGCCTGTGCGCACTGGACCATCACTACTCCATATGCAAGGCAACAGTCCATCGCTGCTTGCTCTGTGATGGCAATCACCCTGCAATTTCCAACCGCTGCCCCCGCAGACAGGAAAGCATCAAGGCCCAGGTTGAAGCCAAGAGAAACAACCTTTCTACCTCCTCGACCAGAGCCCCAAGCGTTCAACCCACCACCTTAGCTCTCACAAATCGACCAGAAGACTTTCCGGTCTTACCAACATGTTGCTCCTCCCAGCAGGCGACACAGCCTTCTCATTGGGGACCCAAGGTCCCACAGGCTCCTTCACAGCCCCCTGCATCACGTGCAGGCATTATCCCTGGTCTTCTTAAACTAGCGGAAAGGCTTGCAGGACCTGACAACCAGCGCTTTGTTAGGGAACTGAACGCATTATACATAGACAATGGCCTGGCCCCCATCATAGCCACTAGCATAAATTTCACTGCCTCCTCTACCACTCCGGAGACTACCAACAGGACGACCGTGCGGTCAACTTCAACACCGACTCCAGAACCGCCCATGACCCGGGCGACACAAACAGAGGTAATTCCTTCTCCAGCTCCCAACACTCCTACCATCACAGTCTCAGCAGCCGCGCTAGCAGACGTGCTGTCTACAAACGATAACAGCACCACCAGCGCCCCTGAAATAGCTACAACCACCAATCAACGACACCTAAGTCTACCTAAGGCTGCGAGGCGAAAGACAAAAACACCCACTACGGAGGTTATGGACTCCTCAGACGAGGAAATCATAGTAGGAGCTCCAGCGCCGCATCACAAATACGACACATACAAGGTTCAAGACTTCCTCATGGAGGCCACGTCACCAAACTCCAGCGACAGCACTACTCAGCCAAAGTCGCAGGCAAAGAAAAAACGGAAAACCTAGAGGTCGACACTAATCCCACCAGCTCCATAACTGGTATAGCCAGCCCTCCAGGCTGAAAACCATTCATCGCCAGATCTCTAGTATCAGCTACTGGTACAGAAAATGGCTCTAAAGAGCCTACACTTACGGGCTCACCATAGCCCGTGCTACTGGAACTTATTGTTCTGAGTAGCGAATCTTAAACAACAACAACAACCACTCATATACATGTTCAACCCACGCTTGAAACAATCGATGGACCCCACCTCCACCACATTTCGCGGTAATTGCTTCCACAAATCAACAACCATATTACTGAACCAGTATTTACCCAAGTATTTCCTAAATCTAAACTTATCCAATTTATACCCATTGTTTCGTGTTCTGTCTTGTGTTGATACTTTTCATAGCCTATTAATATCCCCCTTGTTATGTCCATTCATCCACTTGAAAACCTCTATCATGTCACCCCTAACTCTTGGCCTTTCCAGTGAATGCAATTTAAGCTTTGTTATTAACATTGACATCCAACGCTGGACACGTTCAAGTGAATTTATATCCATTCTACAATATGGCAACCGAAACTGAACTGCATAATCTAAATGGGGCCTAACCAGAGCAAGATTTAGCTGAAGAGCAACACTAGGTGTACAAATCCACATTTATCCTAATCCAACTTAATATAGCACCCCCAATACCATGAGCCTCTATCTTTTTAATTTAATCAGTCTTTCATGTGGCACTGTATCAAAGGCTTTGCTAAAGTCAAGGTACACAACATCACAAACCTTACAACTATCAACTGCCTCAACTATGCTATAATAAAAAGATGGCAAATGTGTTAAACTTGAACGACCATTTGTAACACCATGTTGTGACTCATTTATTAATTTTATGTTTTTCAAGTTGAAGACGAATTGTATTTGCAATTATCGATTCAAGTAACTTTCCCACAATAGACGTTAGGCTAATTGGCTGATAGTTTAACGCAAGTGATATATCTCCTTTCTTAAAAATTGGTTCCACATTAGCAACCTTCCATAACTCAGGCACTCTGCCTGACTCTTTTAATTTATTAAATATGGTAGACAGTGGCTCGCAAAGCTCCTCTGCATTCTTTAAGCACCCTGGCAAATACTTTATCCTGCCTTGGGTTTTGTTTGGTTTGAGTTTAACTATTTATTTAATTACATCCTCCCTGGTAACTGCTAAACTAGTCAACCTGTCCTCGTCCCCACCCACATAGACTTGTTCGGCTGAAGGCATATTGTTAAGTTCCTCTTTAGTTAATAAGGAGATAAATATTTATTACAAATACTACTCATCTCTTCGTCATTATTCGTTATTTGACCTTTTTTTTTGGGGGGGGGGGGTGGGTTGTAAAGAGGATGGAGAGGCATAGGTGAAGGAAAGTTTAGAAATGGGAAATACAGTGAAAGTTATGAAAGCAGGCGGGCTGTCCGCCTTGCTGACACGATGTGTGGGTGTTGGCAGCTAAGCTAAGCTTGCTCTCTCTTGTCAGGGAGTTGTGAGTGTGTGAGAGATTCTTCACATGTGTTTCACCATATATGGATGTCTATAGATGAATACTGTGTAGCATTCATATATACACACTCCGATGCTTCCACTCATGTAGTTCTGTTTAAGGCTCTTTATTTTTGTTTTATTATTATTTATTGATTTATTTATACATATTCACATATATACATATATATGTTGTTGCATAACAACATATACACATATATGTTGTTGCATAACAACATATACACATATATGTTGTTGCATAAATAAATATCTTTCTTACAAGAAAGACTCCTACCAAAATATACTAATATACACATATGTACACATGTATACATATACACACACATATATACTAAATTGTTTCCAATTATTGGGGGGTTTCTGGTCAATATTTCACCTGGGAATTATGTACTGTGAGGCGGGGCTTTCATCTAGTGAACTGAGGCTCTTGGGCCACCAGCTTTGGGAGCGGGGCGTTTCATCTTGGAATAATATTTCTAACATTGGGTCCTTTAACATTTCGATGGTGTTCCACACCCTGATGGCTTGGTCATGCAGTCTGATGTTTAGTGGCTATACGTTCAGGAGCTCATGGAGTTCCTGGATTATCTGATCATATGGTGGACGGTGTTTTGCTGCTCTGCTGAGTGCCTTATTTTGCACTGCTTGCAGTTTTTGCATGTTAGTTTTCTTTAAGGTGTGCAGTGGTACTGGGAGATACTCTAGATGCGGCCGAACTAGAGCCTTATATAGGTGTATCTGAATGTTCGTGCTGAGGTTTCGGAATCTCATTTTCCCTAAGGCTGCCTTGGCTTTGTTTAGTCGGTCCTTTACGTGAATTTTTATCCCTGTTCTATTGATCAAGAGTCCCAGTATTCTGCCTACCTCCGCATACTGGATCGGGCGGATGTCAAGGATAATGGGGTCTGGGTTTATTTTTGCAATGTGTATTATCTGGAACTTTTGTGTGTTTGTGCTGATTTTTCATTGTTTCTCAAAGATGTTTATGGAGTCAATTGCTGCCTTGGTATTGTCGGCTAGTAGTGGCTTTGATGGACCCGGTTGGCATATTATTTGGGTGATATCGTCAGCGTATGTGATGTATTCTCCATGTTGGGGTTGGGGTTGGTCAGCTGTATATATGTTGAACAGAGTGGGGGAGATGCAGCTTCCTTGTGGCACTCCACTTTTCAGTTCTATTACGTCACCCAAGTAGCTGCCGATATTGAGCCTAGCAGTTCTGTTGTCTATAAAGCTGCAGAGAGTGGCAGTAAATCTCTCAGGGAGTCCTAACTCCCTGAGAGTTAGCCCACACTGGCCCACTCCCATCTTATATTTTAGGCCTGTGTGCCATACTTTGTCGAAGGCTTTCGAAAGGTCTCTAAGCACTATATTACACTGATGTTTTTTCGACACTGCATTGGCTATATGCTTGTTGATTAGGGCTATTGTTGTATGGGCCCCTCTGCGGTTCCTAAACCCATGCTGCCTGGTGTTTCAAATATTTGGCCTGGTACTTCGAGGAGGGAAATTGACCTGTAATTTTCAGTTTGGGTTGGGGGTTTACCTGACATGGGGACTAATCTTATTGTGGAATTTTTTAAGTATGTGGGGAATAGTCCAGATGCAAAAGCTGCATTTACTATAAAAGTGTATTAATGGAGTGCAATCACTGGTAGGTTGGATAATACATCTTATTTATCTTGCTGTTGCCCGGCGCCTTGTTCTTAAAACCCATAATTGTTTTATGGACCTCTGCAATGGTTATGTGTTTCATAAGATGGTATTCATTGCGAATGTTGTTAAGGTCTATTGTTTGCGTCGGGAGTAGTGCTTCAGCTCTGTTATCGACTTGAGTTGCAATTTCCCTTTCATTAATGGGGCAAAAGTTTAAATTTTCTTCCGGGTTTATCCTGAATATTTTTTTCCCGGAACTTCCTGAATTCCTGTTCTTGTTCTCTTTCCTCATAGAGTTTATTTCCTGAGGCGTCTATGATGTAGAGTGTTTCCTCAGCTGAGTTTCCCATCAGGGTTTTTACTTTCTTCCAGAATTTTCCTGGGTTTTTGTAGTCGGCTTGGATTTTGCTTATTAGGTCATCCCATTTTTTGGTGTACTCTGTTTTGCATAGATCTTGCAGCTCGTCTTTTAATTACCTTTGTAGTCTTTTACGCTCGTCTGTCCACCCACTGTGCGTTATGAGTTGTAGAAGATTGTTATATCTGGTTTGCAGTGTCCTGAGTGCCTCAGTGGCTGGGGGGTGTGGAAGCGTTATATGGTGAGCTACAGGGATATGATCGTTCATGAATTTTTCTATGGTGCTAATCCACGTATTTAGCTCTGGATTTATGCATGATGTTTCCTTTCCATTAAAGTCTGCGACACTGATTTCCTGTGCACTGCTTTTGAACGCTTCCCAGTCAGTTTTAGTGTATTGAAGTCTTGGTGGGTGAGGGTTTCTGAATGGGGTTAGTCGATGGCGCCATTAATATTGGTAGGTGGTCGCTTGTGCTCACTGGGACTCTTTCTATGCGGGTGTTTAGGAAGTGGTGGTTGTTTGACAGTATTATGTCTGGTTTACCACTGTGTCCTTGTCTGACGTAAGTTGGGAAGTCCGGGGCCAGGTGGGTTAGATTGCCGTTCTTTATCATAATTTGGATGGCATCTCCTGCCTGGTTGTTCCTTCTATGTCCCAGTGTTCTGTGTTTGGCATTCAGATCTCCCAGGAAATAGGATGGTCTGTTCCTTCTGGTGAGTTTCATGATGTCGGCCAGGGAAAGGTGAGGTCGTATGGTGGTTGGTAACACGTTCCTATGAAGATTGTACCTTTCATAGTTTGGAGTTCCATTGCCAGGAAGATTTCTTGACAATTATCTAGAATTTTGTGTGGATTATTTCTCCTTACAGCAATTGCTGCTCCATCGTAGACTTAGTCAGCTCTGTTGACCTGGTAAATTTTGTAATTGAAGATATTTATCTTCTCACTATCCCTTTTTTCCATGGCTGTTAATGAGTATCATATCTGGGCCTATTTCACTATACAAGTTGCTGAGTTCCAATGCTCTGTGCAGAGTTCAGCTTAGAACATTGTGTTGAATTATTGCACTTTCGCGCTCCCTGGCAGTAGGCTGACCTTGACCCCCAAGTGAGCAGTTCGTGAGGGCCAACTGCGCGTCAGCACTAAAATGTTTATAATCTTTTCGGGCTGCTGAGCTTAATTTTCGCGGTATGTATTTAAATTTGGTATCAATGTGTTCGCGAGAGAATGCTCTAGAGGAATATATACATAAATTGTCACCAAATCCGACATGAGAACCACACCAAATAAGAAACTATGGCGGTCGTTAGCCGTGAGCATCAAACCGCGCATCAATGTTTACGATGTATTTATGTTTGCTAACCCCATAATTGTTATTCGTGTTTTTTTGTATCATTCTGACCGCAATAAAATTCCCTACACGGACATATGAATATAAAGAATAAGTAAGGGTGTCGCCCCACCCTCAAGAACGTGGGAAGTTAGCGCAGGGTTACATGCTCCAGCGCGCCCAGCTGCACATGCGCTCAACCACAACTGAAAAGTTTATACTCTCCTCAGGTTTGTGACCCTCATTTTCGATGTACGTGTTTTATTTTGGTATCACTGTGTAGCTAATGAAATGTTCTATAGGATCATATGTATAACATTTCACCAAAGCTAACATTACGCCACCACCAACTAAAGAACTGCGTCCTTTGTTTCGCGTTCACGCTAAACTCAGCTAAAATCTCCCCATATGTTTCTACTCTGTGTTTATGAAGTCAAAACTTGCTGCATATGGTTTTGTTTGGTATCACTGTGATCACAATAAAATTGCCTACACAGACATATCTATAAAAGTTATACTACATGGGCGCGCCTCACCCCCAAACACTCCCAAACACGTCGTGGCCTCACCCGCCCAAACACCCATTTCCACACCCGCTACACCCAATACACCCGCCAAACAAAAATATTTTTCCAATGGACGTTTTTGTGCTACAGTGTTCATTTTGGTATCAAAATTCTCGCAATAAGATGCACTATGTAGACACACCAATCTGAGCAATAAGAACCGGAATATATATAGAGCTACCCACAGCAAAGTAGGAAGAAGAAATAACTTCACAATGATGTATACAAAGTGTTTGTACTTACCCACGATGTGATGATGGAAGGACAATAAGTTGAGCATTTGGTTATCCACTCCACCTGCTTCAGGAAAATGTCCCTGAAGTTGCTCAACAGATGTTACGTTAGGTGGAGTGGATGGTTGCAGAGGCGCTATTTTTTCGCCGCCCAAAATACCCTCTTGCGGTGGTATTTTGTGTAGCATGGTGTGACACACAGAGCAACTCCACATGTCTTGCACTGATACATAGAGTCTTTCCTTATTCCTGACTTGATGCAAACACGACACAGTTTACGTTTTGCAATTCTCACTATAGCATGGGTCAACTTCTTGTTCAGCCTATCCTCTGGATCAACAATACGTGGATTTTTCACAGGTGGAGGACTAGGTTCAGGTGCAGGCGTTTCCGTTTCAGGTTCTGTGTCAGATGAGGATGTGTCTTGTGCTTGGCGTGCAGGAGGAAATAAAGGACGCCTCACTCCAGATGGTCCCGGTGTAGCCAAACCATCAGAAGGATCTTGGTAATCCTCAGTATGTGGGATAGGGCTTTCAGTGTCAGGCCACTCATCCTGGTCCCACCTCAACAGGGCCCATATTGCTACCTCGTGAAACTGGAGTAGGGTCAATTTCTTGGCATCATTTGTGTACATCTGGTACAACACATGGGCATTGTGTATAGCCATCTGAAGGAAATAAAATGTGATCTTCTTCATCCACTTATGTGATTTCCTGGTGAACCTGTAATATTTGACCATTTGGTCGAAGTGATCCACACCTTTCATGCTGGTGTTGTAGTCGCAAATGGCAGTGGGTTTGTGCACAGTTACAATCTTTACTGATGCTGCTCCGTCACGTTTCCTCACTCTCTTCCTTCGTTGTACTTCTTGTGTGTCAGCATTATGGCAGTTTGTGATCAATGACACCACTCTCTTGTCTTTCCATAGGATAATAAAAGTGTTGTCCTTGCGCCTGAAAATTGTTTGATCAACAGGCAATTTACCTTTTGCAAGTTGTTGCAGAACTTTGGGGGCGCCATGCTGCAATCTGAGTGTTCCACAAGTGTACACACCATGTTCCCGTAGCAATTCTGTGAGATGGACAGAGTTACAGTAATTGTCCATATAAAGATGATAGCCCTTGTTCAATAAGGGTCGCATAAGGCCCATCACTGTCTCCACTGTTGTCTTACCAACTCCGGCATACACCTCAAAATCAATAATATAGCCAGTCCCTGCCTCACCAAGCATGTACATCTTTACGCCATACTTATCTGGTTTATTTGGGTTGTAAACCTTGAAGGATAAACAACCACGCCACGACATTGTTCCTTCATCCAAACTGAGTGCTTTATTGGGAACGTAGTATGTGCCAAATTTGTTGGTAAAATAAGTAACGATTGTGCTCAGTTTTATCATTCAGTCCTTGTTGTTTGGGGGAATTGCAAGCTGGTTGTAACTATGAAAAAACTGGGCGATATGTTGGTATCGTTTTGCAGTCATGAAAATATTGAAGGTCCTCATATGCCACAACCGGGTTGTTTGCCAGTACATTCTCATTGTCGGGAGTCGTGCAATACCCATCAACATTGACAAACCCAAATACCTGGCCATTTCCTTGACAGATACCTCTTGCCACATCCTCATGGTGCGCCTGGAAGCATTCTGAATAAATTGTCTGGCATACCTGTTCGTTTCCACTGTGATATATTCAGTGAGGGCACGGGTCAGGAATAATTGTAGAAATTGCAGGGGAGTGATTGACACTGGGACAGTTAGGCCTGGTGTGGCAGTGAAACTGTCTACAAATGGTGGTGTATTGTCACTAGACCAGGCATCATCGGGATAAGGCTGTTGAAGACGGTATGCACTCCTCCTTATGGGTGGCTTGGGGCGGCCCTCATCCGTCGCCTCATCCTCGCTCCCCTCGCTACTCTCCTCACTCGAAGATTCATCAAACTCATCAGACGTCGCTGTCCCTTCATTATCACTACTAAAATCACTTTCACGTTCTTCCCCCTCAGCATCTGCCTCGACATCTGATAAACGTTCCAACAATTCAGGAATTTTACTGGGGGTAAGCTTCACCCTGCTAAACTTTTGGTACAGCATACTCAACATATCCTCCTTGGTGGTTTGACTATCTTTCTTGGGCGTAGAGGTGCTCTGTCCTTTACCACGATCCATGTTTTCAAGTAATACGGTGATTTCAAGACACAGCAACGAATAAACACGCCTAAACAGGGCAGAGAGGTGTGCAGGTTCTGGACGCGGGAGGGCGGCGTTCCGATCACGACAGACGTAAACAAAGGACTAGGCCGACCGCATGGCGTGACCCAGAATCACTTGCGGCCTATGGAGGATTGTGGGAAAACAATGGTGCTCATTTAAAAAAAATGATGATCGGATAATAACTTTTTTTTTACAAATTTTTATATCAAGCGACGCATCGTTGCGTCGTTGGAACCTATTCAGTATAACATTGAGTGACGAGATATTTAGTCGTTGGAACGCGAAAGTGTTATTAAATTAATGACTGGATGGCTATGTTGAATCTGATAGGTCACTTCCACCTCGTGGATTGTTTTGGATTGTGTCAGTTTTTAATGGACCTATCCTTTCCCTAATCTTTGTTCGATATAACTGAAAAAACCCTTTAGGATTTGTCTTTATTTGCCCTGCTATGCGAACTACATATTTTCTTTTTGCTTTCCATATCTCTTTTTTTAAATTTTTAACCAGTTCTACGAATTCCTATTCTAAATTGACTTCCCCATTCTTAATCCTTTTGTACCACGCTTTCTCTTTATCATTAAGGTTCTTCAGATCCTTTGTTATCCACTTCGGGTCATTACTATTCGATCTATTCAAGATGTATGGTATACTACGTGCTTGTGCTTTGCTTAGAATATTTTTAAATAAGTTATATTTTGAATCCACATCGAAATCCCTTTTTACGTCACCTATCGCTGGGTTCACGTACGTCTCGCTCCAAGACCGGCCCACCCCTAATGCCCAAGACTTACCAATCTTTTTGACCCCCCAAAAATTCTTAGGCTATTGAAATCAGCTTTTCGAAAATCTGGCACTTTAACAGAATTTTCTCATACAGATCTATTCCATTCTACGCTAAATCTGATTTCTTTGTTATCACTGTTCCTTAGCTCACTCCCTATTTCGATATCCCTCCTTTTATATCAAAGGATGATATGGTACTATAGTCTGTGTCCTTGTCTATGTCTGATATGAGAATGACTACCCTCAGGTTCAGTACCCTGGGGGACTGAACTCTTCACGGTTCATGGTCCGGATTTGACTTTGTTGACTATTACACATAGGGTTCTGTTAGTTAGGAAGTTGTAGAACCATCTTCCTATTTTTCCAGTGATTCCTTTTGAACTCATTTTGCGCGCAATAATACCATGATCACATTATAATATCGAAGTCTTTTTCGAAATCTGTGTATACAACATCAGCGTTTTGTTTGTCTTCCATGCCTTAAAGCCATGTCATACTGGTCCAGCAATTGTGATAGACAGGAGCGCCCTCTTCTGAAACCGTGTTGACCAGGATTATGTAGACGATGTGATTCCATTTGTTTTGTGATCATACTTCTTATCATTATTTCAAAGATTTTTATGATGTGTGATGTTAGTGCTATCGGCCTATATTTTTGCCTCTGCTTTATTCCCTCCTTTATGGTTTGGTGCTATTTCTGATGTTTTTATTATGTCAGGGATGACACCAGTATCTAAACTTCGTCTCCAAAACATGTTTAGGGCCTGCAATAGTGTTTTTATTTACAATTTTTGAAGGAAGAGCCTAGTGCAGAGTGTATAGGGATACTGTCGATATCTACTTCAAAATCAAGTGGAGTTAGGGTGACATATGATAGATGATCTGATGTTTGTATCACATTCATAAAGAATTCGTTCGGGTTATCAATCTTCAGTGTGTTTAAGGACTCACTGAAAACGGAATCATAGTTGCGTAAGCATTTTGCTCATTTTGTTGTCATTTGTGAAAGTTTCATCTCCCTTTTGCCGGGGGCTAATACTAGATATAGCTTTGGTTCTAGGGTTTTCATAAGAGCAGGAATATTTCGAATTTCTCTCTATTTCGCTGATGGCCTTTTGCTATCTCTGCCTCTCCTGGATTTGATATGATTCTTGAAGTTATATTATAATAGTTTCTATTTCTCTACACATCCATCTCTGTCGTCATGAGATCGGGTGGGGCGTTCATGTTGTTCTACGATTTGTTCTCTTCGTCTATAGAGGGGACGTCGTTCTTGTTCCAGTCTGGATCTCTTCCTCTTTTTTCTTAGAGGTATGCGGCTTGAGCATGTTTATAGTGCCACCAAGTTTATTTTCCCGAGACACTTGTTTATGTTTGCATTTCCTGGCTGTTCTTTCCTGCTTATATCTGTGAGGTCTTGGTTTATTTGTTCCCAGTTTATCTGTTTAGTATTAAAATTATATTTTCTGAATTCTCCTCTAGATTTTGGGACTGGTTGCGAAGTATTTCCCATCCTTGTCTGAACTCAAATCAATTGTGATCTGAGTAACAGGTATTTGTAATCATCATGTTCCTGATCAGTTCATCGTTATTTGTGAAAATAAGGTCTAGTGTGTTATCTTTTCTAGTTGGGTCTACTATTTACTGGTTTAGTGGAAATCTGTCGCAAACCTGTAGGAAGTCATTTGTGTGTGGCTGTTAAGGCTACTTCCGGTATTCTGTCGGATATATCTGTATGTGCTACGTTTTCCATTTTAGATGCAGTAGGTTTAAGTCTTCAAACAAGATGATGATTGGGGCTGGATTTGTATAGTTTTATAAACAGTATTTAATTTTCATTAGTTGGTCTTTAAACTGCTGAGGATTCGCCTCTGGTGACATATATAAGGACAATAACTACAATTAGGATCTCTGTGTTGATTATATGAGAGACAGCTCTGGGACAGTTGTTTGTGAGAAACTGTTCGGGTACAGTTTATGTGAGAGACTGTTATGGGACAGATTATGTGAGAGACTGTTCTTGGACCGTTTTATGCATGAGACAGTTCTGAGGCAGTTTTATGTGAGAGACTGTTCAAGGATAATTTTAGATGAGATACGGTTCTGCGAAAGTTTTTGAGACTGTTCGTGGTAAGTTAAAGTGAGAGACTGTTAGGGTACAGTTTTTGTGAGACTGTTCTGGGAAAATTATATGTGAGAGATTATTCTAGAACAGCTTTATATAAGAGACTTCTCTGGAACATTTTAGTGTGACTTTTTAATGTGACTTTTCTGAGACAATTTTATGTGAGAAACTGTTGTGAGAGAGTCTTTTTGTGAGCAAATATTTTGGGATAGTTTTATGTGAGATACTGTTCATGGACAGTTTTATGTGAGACACTGTTTAAGGACAGTTTATGTTATTCTTTCTCGGCCAGTTTTGTGTGAGAAACTGTTCGGGGTACAGTTTATGTGAGAGGCTGTTCAGGAACAGTTTTATGTGACAAACTGTTTTGGGACAGTTTTTTGAGGGAATGGTAATTGACAATTTTATGTGAGAAACTGTTCTGACACAGTTTTATGTGAGAGCCTGTTCTGGGATATTCTATGTGAGAGACTGTTCTGAAACAGATTTTGTGAGGAAATGTTCTAGGACAGTTTTTGGGACTGTTATAGGGACAGTTTTAGTGAAGAACTATTCTGGGACTGGATATCGTGAGATACTGTTCTGAGATGGTTTTATATGAGAGACTCTTCTTGGACAATTATGTGAGATACTGTTTGGGGACAGTTTTATGTGAGAGACTGTTCTGGAAGAGTTTTATGTGAGAAATTGTTCTGAGATTTTAAGTTGGAAACGGTTCTGGTGCAGTTCATAAGACTGTTCTGGGAAAGTTTAAGTGAGAGACTATAGTGGAACAGTTTATGTGAGACTGTTCTGAGAAAATTTTATGAGAGAGATTATTCAAGGAAAGTTTTAAATGAGACTGTTCTGGAACAGCTTAATGTGAGAGACTTTTCTAGGAGAGTTATACGTGACAGACTGTTTAGGAAAAGTTTATGTGACTCTTCTCGAACAGTTTTCTGTGAGGGTAAGTTTATATGACAGTTTATGTTATGTTATGGAAACTGTTATGGAACAGTTTATATGACAAACTGTTCTGGGACAGTTTATGTGAGAATGTCCTGGGAAAATGTTATGTGAAAGATTGTTGCAAAACAGGTTTATGTGAGAGACTGCTCTGAAACAGTTTAATGTGAGACTTTTCTCGAACAATTTTATGTGAGAGAGTGTTGTGGAAGAGTTTTTTGTGAAAAAATATTTTGGGACACTTTTATGTCTGATACTGTTGTGGGACTATTTTATATGAGATACTGTTTAAGTAGAGTTTATGTGTACTTTCTCAGCCAGTTTTGTGTCAGAAACGGTTCGGGTACAGTTCATGTGAGAGACTGTTTTGGAACATTTTATGTGACAAACAGTTGTGGGACAATATTTTTTTAGGAAATGTTAATTAACAGTTTTATGTGAGAAACTATTCTTGTACAGTTTTATATGAGTGCCTGTTCTGGGACATATTATGTGAGGGACTGTTCTGGGGCAGTTTGGGGACAATGTTCTAGGACAGTGTGTAAGAGGGACTGTTCAGGTTCAGTTTTACATGGGAGACTTTTCTTGAAGAGTTCTATGTGAGAAATTGCTCTGAGACAGTTTTGAGTGGGAGACTGTTCTGGGAAAATTTTAAGTTAGAGACGGTTCCTGGGCAGTTTATGTGACAGTTCTCAGAAAGTTTTAAGTGAGAGACTGTTGTTGGACTGTTTATGTGAGAGACTGTTCTGGTAAAGTTTTATGTGAGACTGTTCTGGGACAGTTTAATGTGAGAGACGTTTGTGGTAAAGTTTTATGTGAGAGACACTTGTGGGAGAGTTTTATGTGAGAGAATGTTCTGTTGCCGTTCATGTGAGAGACTGTTCTGGGACAGTTTATATGAGAGACTGTTCTAAAAGAAGTTTATGTGAGAAACATTTCGCAGATTTTTAGATTTTAAGTGGGACAATTTTAAGTGAGAGACAGTTCTGGGACAGTTTACATAAGAGACTGTTATTGGGACAGTTTTAGTGAAAAACTGTTCAGGTACTGTTTTTGTGAGAGGCATTTCTGGAGCAGGATTATGTGAGAGACTGTTCTGGGACAATTAACGTGAGATGCTGTTTGGGGGACAATTTTATGTGAGAGATTGTTCTGGAGAAGTTTTTGTGAGAAACTGTTCTGCGATTTTAAGTGGGACAATTTTAAGTGGGAGACGGTTCTGGGGAAGTTCACAAGACTGTTCTGGGAATGTAAAGTGAGAGACTGTGATGGAACAGTTTATGTGAGACTTGTGAGAAAATTTTAAGTGAGAGATTGTTCTAGGAAAGTTTTACATGATGCGGTTCTGGAACAGTTTGAGGTGAGAGATTTGTCTGGGACAGAATTATGTGATAGACTATTGTGGGACAGTTTTATGTGAGCAAAAATTTTGGGACAGTTTTATGTGAGAGACTGTTCCGGGACAATTTTAAGTGAGATTCGGTTCTGCGACAGTTTATGAGACTGTTCCTGGAAAGTTAAAGTAAGAGACTATTATGGGACAGTTTATGTGAAACATTTTCTGGGAAAATGTTATGTGAGAGATTGTTCCTGAACAGATTTATGTGAGAGACTGCTTTGGAACAATTTAAAGTGAAAGACTTTGAGATAATTTTATGTGAGAAACTGTTGTGAGAGATTTTTTTGTGAGCAAATATTTTGGGATAGTTTTATGTGAGATTACGTTCATGGACAGTTTTATGTGAGACCACTGTTTAAGAACTTTTTATGTGACTCTCTCTCGGTAGTTTTGTGTGGAGAAACTGTTCGGGTACAGTTTATGTGAGAGGCTGTTCAGGAACTGTTTTATGTGACAAACTGTTTTGGGACAGTTTTTGAGGGAATGGTAATTGACAATTTTATGTGAGAAACTGTTCTGCACAGCTTTATGTGAGAGCCTGTTCTGGGACATTCTACATGAGAACTGTTCTGAAACAGATTTTGTGAGAAAATTTTCTAGGACAGTTTTTGACTGTTATAGGGCAGTTTAGTGAAGAACTATTCTGGGTCAGGATAACGTGAGATACTGTTCTGAGATGTTTTTTTATATGAGAGACCTTCTTGGACAATTATGTGAGATACTGTTTGGGGACAGTTTTATGTGAGAGACTGTTCTGGAAGAGTTTTATGTGAGAAAT
>WNGS01167866.1:5019-20843 GCA_020271785.1 Procambarus virginalis | reverse complement strand
TTTTATCTCTACCGGATACTACGTCATGTTCCAATAAATTTTTATTAACAAATCCTTCTAGAAGCTTCTGGATCCTTGTGAGATCATGCACAAAGTCACGTAGGCATCTATAGGGCCCTATGGCGTACGTGATCATAGTGGCATCATCTAGGATCAAGCTATGTTGTGAATCTATTGTGATTCTGATATGATTCTGATATGATATAGATTTGATATAGATATGATATAGATATGATTTGATATGATATTGATATGATATAGAAATAATACATTTCTTAGATGATTATTAGATATGGTGGGTAAAAATTTCCCACAAAAGTGGTAGGATGAGATAGCTTTCACGGGTTTGCAGGGGAATTACGTGACATGTACCAGAACAGTCTCTTACATATAAATGTGTAACTGTCTCTCACATAAAACTTCCCCAGAACAGTCTCTACTATAAACTGTCCCAGAACAGAGACTCATATAAACAGTCCCTGAAAAGAATCACACAAAACCTGTCCCAAAACCGTCTCTCACATGAACTGTCCCACAAAAGTCTCTTACATAAACTGTCTCAGAACAGTTTCTCACACCAAATTGTCCCAGAACAGTCTGTCACATAAAACTGTCCTAGGACAGTTTCTCATATAAACTGTCCCAGAACAGTCTATACAAAAACTGTCCTACACAGTCTCTCAAAACTGTCCAAACCTCTCTCAAACCAAATATACCTGAACCGTTTCTTATGTAAAACTGTCCACGAACAATCACATAAACTGTCTGAGAAAAGTCTGTTACATAAAACTGTTCCAGAAAAGTCTGTCACATAAAACTGTCCCAGAAAAGTCTGTCATAAAAATGTTCCAGAAAAATCCGTCACATAAAACTGTCCAAGAAAAGTCTGTAACATAAAACTGTCCCAGAAAAGTCTGTCACATAAAACTGCCCCAAAAATTTTCCTTACAAAACTTTCCCAGAAAAGTTACATAACTTTCTTAGAAGTCTTTTACATAAAATTATCCCAGAAGACTCTCTCACATAAACGGTCCTAGAACACTCTCTCACACACACTGTCCCAGAACCGTATCTCACATAAATTATCCAAGAACAGTCACATTAAACTGCCTGAGAACAGTCTCTCACATTAAACTGTCGGAGAACAGTCTCTCACATGAACCTATATCAGGACTGTCACTCAAATAAAACTGTACCAGAAGAGTTTCTCACACAAATCTGTACCTGAACAGTCTTTCACATGAAATTGTCTCTCACAGGCCATTCTCTCTCAGGCCATTCTCTCACAGGCCATTCTCTCACAGGCCATACTCTCACTTACAACTACCCCAGATCAGTCTCTCACATAAAAAGTCATAATACAGTCTCTCACATGAAACTATCCCATAACATTCTCTCACAAATAAACTGTCACAGAAATTCGCCCACATAAAACTTTCCCAGAACAATTTATTAACTCTTGTGTATTATTAGTAAATTAGTTCATTAACTCTTGAGTAAATTAGTATAACTCTTGATTGCTCACAATTACCTGTCCCACAATAGTCCCTTAAGCAAAATGTCCTAGAACATATAAAACTGCCTTAGAACAGCCTCTCACGTAAACGGTCACAGAACAGTCTCTCGCATAAACTGTCCCAGAACAGTTTTTCACATAAACTGTTTCATAACAGTCTCTCATATAAACAATCCCAAAACAGTCTCTCACATAAAACTGTCACAGAACAGTCTTTCACATTAAACTGCACTAGAACAGTTTCTCACATTAAACTGTCTCTGAACATTTTCTCGTATAGACTGTCCCAGAACAGTCTTTCACAAAAACTGTCCGAGAACATTCTCTTAAATAAAACTGTCCCAGAACAGTCTCTCACATAAAACTGCACCAGAACAGCCACTCGCATTAAATTGTTCTGGAACTCTTTCTCACATAAAATGTACCAGATGAGTCCCTCGCATACAACTGTCCCTGTCGCAGATTAGTCACATGAACTTGCCCCGGAACGGTATCCCACATTAAACTGAACCTGAGCAATTTCTCACATAAAACTGTTTGTCTCTCATATAAACTTTCCCAGAAAAATCTCTCACAAACTGTCAAAAAACATTCCCTTACATAAAACTGTCACAGAACAGCATTAAACTGTTCCTGAAAATTCTCTCATATAAAAGTTTTCACAATTTAATGTCCCGGAACAGAATATCAGATAAAACTGTTCTAAACCGCCTTTCACATGGAAATCTCCAGGGCAGTCTCTCACATTAAACTGTCCTAGAACAGTCGCCCAGCTAAAACTGTTGCAGAACAGTCTATCAAATAAACTGACCTTGGACAGTCTATAAAATAACCTGTCCAATAACAGTCTCTTACATAAACAGTCAGAGAACAGTCATAAAACTACCCTAGAACAATCTCCTACTTAAACTATCTAAGATCAGTCGTCTCACATAAAACTGTCCCAATACAGTCTCTTACATAAAAGTGTCTTTGAACAGTCACCTAAATAAAACAGTCCCAGAACAGTCCCTCACATAAACGGTCCCATAACAGCCTCTCACATAAACTGTCCGAGAACAGTCTCTCATATAAAACTGTCCCAGAACAGTCGTTCTCACAAACTGTTCAATATCAGTCTCTCACATAAACTGTACCAGAACAGTTTATCGCACAAAACTGTCCGAGAACTGTCACATAAACTGTTCCAGAATAGTATATCACATAAACTGTCCCAGAATAGTATATCACATAAACTGTTCCAGAATAGTATATCACATAAACTGTCCCAGAATAGTATATCACATAAAACTGTCCCCAAAAATTCACTCAAATAAAACTGGCCCAAATATTTTGTCACATAAAACTGTCGCAGAACAGTCTATCACAAAAAATTTTCTGAGAACAGGTAAATAAACTTTCCAAAAACAGTCTTGCACATAAAACTGTCCAAGACAGTCTCTCACATAAAACTGGCTCAAAACATTTTCTCACATAAAGCTGTCCCATAACAGTATCTCACATAAAACTGACACAAAACAGTATCTAAATTAAAACTGTCCCCGAATTGGGACAGTTCATAAGGGAGACGGTTCTCGGACAGTTTTATGTGATAGACTGTTGTGGGACTGTCCCGAAACGATAGGCTATTTCCCTTCAAAGTAGTTGGTCTTATGGCCATAAAATCCTTGTGATTTTATGAGACCTATCCTTGTGATTGGCCAGTGGAGGATGATGTCACGGCATTTGCTTGGCGTCCGTGGGCCCATGTGATGTCGTGGGTCAGGATTCGGTTCACAGATTCCAAAGTGGAACCACTATACTCCCTAAGAGCTCAGGGAATTAAGGACACTATAATGCCAGATTTCCTTGCTATAACTCTTCGGTTTGCCTGTCACGTCGATCACCATCTTCAGCGGTAGAAGCTGTGTGAAAGAGCATGTCAGGGTGCGAAAACTGTATGTAAATACTAGACCAATTACCGGGCTCTTCTTATTGTGTGCATATTTAACTTGGTAATTGTTTATTACCCAATCTCGGATTATCGGAGTTTCAATCAACGAGCTCTCTGTGTAAGAGTCCAAGAGATTGTGGAGGTGTTAACCTGTCTGGTGACAGCTGTTAACCTTCCCTGACACTCATCACTAATGAGTGACAGGTGATGTGTTTTGTGTGTGTGTACAAGTGATTTATAAACACATTTGAGACACTACGCTGTTATCAACTATTGTAGTGTATTAAAGGTGATTGATCATTAATGTCAGTGTGACACTGTGTTCTATCTCTTTACAGGGATCCAGTAAGTAGAGTAAGTAACTGATTGTTGTTTGTTACTCATTGAATTATTTTGTCCGTGTGACAAGTGTGGTTTCTCATTTGTGTATGGTTGTGTATTGCATTGTGGTGTAGTGTGATACCTTGTTAGAGGTTTGTCTGGGGACACGAGATAATTAATCCTCCAGATTAATTATGTAAGGACATCAAACGTATTTAGTGAAGTCAGTAATGTAATTAGTAAAGTCATTAATGTCATTGATTGCTAGTTGTCAGTTTGACAGTGTATTGAGTATTAATTGATTGTTTCATCTGATTTGATAAACAATAATTTAACATATTGAAGTCATTGATAAATGTCAGTGTGACAGTGTATTAGCGTAACTTTTTGGTTGACCACTGTGGGGCAGTGTGTCATTAGCGTAACTCTTTGGTTGACCACTGTGGGGCAGTGTATCATTAGCGTAACTCTTTGATTGACCACTGTGGGGCAGTGTATCATTAGCGTAACTCTTTGGTTGACCACTGTGGGGCAGTGTATCATTAGCATAACTCTTTGGTTGACCACTGTGGGGCAGTGTATCATTAGCGTAACTCTTTGATTGACCACTGTGGGGCAGTGTGTTATTAACATAACTATTTGGTTGACCACTGTGGGACAGTGTATCATTAGCGTAACTCTTTGGTTGACCACTATGGGGCAGTGTGTTATTAACATAACTCTTTGGTTGACCACTGTGGGGCAGTGTGACATTAGCATAACACTTTGGTTGACCACTGTGGGGCAGTGTGTTATTAACTTAACTCTTTGGTTGACCACTGTGGGGCAGTGTGACATTAGCATAACTCTTTGGTTGACCACTGTGGGGCAGTGTGTTATTAACATAACTCTTTGGTTGACCACTGGGGGGCAGTGTGAAATTAGTATAACTCTTTGGTTGACCACTGTGGGGCAGTATGACATTAGTATAATTCTTTGGTTGACCACTGTGGGGAAGTGTGTTATTAACATAACTCTTTGGCTGACCACTGTGGGGCAGTGTGCCATTAACATAACTCTTTGATTGACCACTGTGGGGCAGTGTGACATTAGCATAACTCTTTTGTTGACCACTGTGGGGCAGTGTTACATTAGCATAACTCTTTTGTTGACCACTGTGGGGCAGTGTTACATTAGCATAACTCTTTGGTTGACCACTGTGGGGCAGTGTGACATTAGCATAACTCTTTTGTTGACCACTGTGGGGCAGTGTGACATTAACATAACTCTTTGGTTGACCACTGTGGGCAGTGTGTTATTAACATAACTCTTTGGTTGACCACTGTCGGTCAGTGTGACATAAGTGTAACTCTTTGATTGACCAGTGTCTCAGATAAATCAGTCACTAAACTGTCTCTGAAAAGGAACTGGCTAGTACAGTCTCTAACAAAAAACTGTCCCAGAATAGTCTCTCAAAAATATTGTTCCAGAACAGTCCTTCAAATAAATTGTCCCAGATCACACTCTCTTACACATAAAATGTAGCAGAACAGGCTCTTAAACAAAATTTGTCCCAGAACTTTCTCTCACATTGAACTGTCACATAAAATCTCTCACATAAGACTGTCCCAGAACAGCCTCTCGGAAAACTGTCCCAAAATAATCTCTTACAAACTCTGTCCAAAAACAGTCTCTCACATAAACTGTCCCAGAACAGACTCTCATAAAACTGACCTAAAACAGTCTCTTAAAAATAGTCTCTCACATAAAACTGTGCCATAACAACCTACCTATAAAACTGTCTTAGACAAGTCATTCACATAAAACTGTGCCATAACAGCCTACCCTATAAAACTGTCTTAGACAAGTCATTCACATAAAACTGTCTCAGACCAGTCTATCACATAAACTGTCCAAGAACAGATTCTCACGTAAAACGTTCCCAGAACTGTCACAGACCAGTCTCTTACCTAAAATTATCCCAGAATAGTCTCTCACATGAACTGTCCCAGAAGAGTCTTTCACATAAAATTGTCTAAGAACAGTCTCTCACTTAAACTGTTCCAGAACAGTCACATAAAAGTGTCCCATAGCAGTCTCTTACATAAACTGCCCCAGATTAGTTTCTCACGAAAAACTCTCCGATGATAGTGATATAAACAGTCCCAGAACAGTGACATAATCTGTCCCATAACAATCTCTCACAAAAACTGTCAAGAAAAGTCTCACATAAACTGTCAAAGAAAAGTCTCTTACATAAAACTGTCCTAAAACAATCACAAAATCTTTCACAGAACCGTCTCTTACCAAATATTTTCCCAGAAACGTTTCTCACATTAAACTATGCCAGAACGTCTCTCACATAAACTGCCAGAACAGTCTCACATAAACTGCGAGGAAAGTCACGTAAACTGTCCAGGATTAGTCTCTAACATAAACTGACCCGGAAATAAGTCGCTCACATAAACTGTCACAGAACAGTCTCTCATATAAATCTTTCCCAGAAAAATCACAACTTTCACAGAACCATCTCCTACCTAAAACTGTCGCAGAACAGTCGCTCACATAAATTTTCCTAGAAAGGTCTCTCACATAAAACTCTCCCAGAAAAGTCGCTCACATAAACAGTCAGTGAAGAGTCTCTCACATAAACCCTCCCTGAAGAGTCTCTCACATGAACTGTCTCAGAACAGTATCTCATTTATACTGTCCCATACCAGTCCCATATAATTGTCCCAAAACAGTCTCTCACATAAACTGAACCAGAACAGTTTCACAAATAAGCCTGTCCGAGAACAGGCACATAAACAGTGCCATAAACGTCTCTCTCACAAAACTGTTCCAAAAGATTTGCTCACGTAAAACTCTCCCACAACAGTCTCTCGCATAAAACTTAACCAGAAATGTTCTTCACATTTAACTATCATAGAAGAGTCTCTCAATAAATCTGTTCCAGAACAGTCTCTCACAAAACTATCATGGAACAATTTCTCACATAAAATTTTCCCTGAACAGTCTCACACATAAAATTTCTCACAACAGTCTCTCACATAAAACTGTCTCAGAACAGCCTCTCACATAAATTTCTTGAAGAACAGCCACTCACATAAAACTGTTCCAGAACAGTCTCGCACATAAATAGTCAGAGAACATGTTCTGTGATAGTTTTATATAAGAAATTGTTCTAGGGCAGTTTTATGTGAGTCTGTTCTGTGACAGTTTATGTGAGAGGCTGTTCAGAGACAACTTATATTAGAGACTGTTCTTGGATAATTTATGTGAGAGATTGTTCTTGGACGGTTTAATGTGAGAGACCTTTCTAGGATAGTTCTAAATACGAGACTTTTTTGGACAGTTTATGTGACTGTTGTCGGCCACTTTTGTGTGAGAAACTCTTCTGGTACAATTTATGTGAAAGACTGTTATTGGATAGTTTAATGTAACAGACTGTTCTGGGACAGTTTATGTGAAAGACTGTTCTGGGATACTTTAATGTGAGAGGCTGTTCTAGGCAGTTTTCCGTGGAAGACTATTCTAGAAAATTTTATATGAAAGTCTGTTCTGGGACAGAATTATATGAGGTATTGTTCTGGGACAGTTTAATGTGAGAGACTGTTCTGCAAGAAATTTTATGTGAGAGATTGCTCTGCATCAGTTTGATGTGAGTGACTGTTCTGGGAAAATTGATGTTGGAAAATGTTCTGGGACAGTTTATGTGAGAGACTGTTGAAGGACAGTTTATGTGAGAGACTGTTGAAGGACAGTTTATGTGAGAGACTGTTGAAGGACAGTTTATGTGAGAGACTGTTGAAGGACAGTTTATGTAAGAGACTGTTGAAGGACAGTTTATGTGAGAGACTGTTGAAGGACAGTTTATGTGAGAGACTGTTGAAGGACAGTTTATGTGACTGTTCTGGGAAAGATTTATTTGAGAGACTTCTTGGATAGCTTATGTGACAGGCTGTTCTAGGAAAGTTTTACGGGAAAGACGTTTCTAAGACAGTGTTATGTGAAAGACTGTTCTGGGACAGTTTTACGAAAGACAATTCTGGGAGTGTTTGTGTTAGACTGTTCTAGTGCAGTTTTATATGAGAAACTGTTCTGCGACCGTTGATGTGAAAGACGGTTGTGGGAGAGTTTGTGTGACAGTTATAAGAAAGTTTTACGCAAAAGACTGTTGTGGGACCGTATGTGAGAGACTGTTCTGGAAAATTTTTATGTGAGTGATCGTTTCAAGAATATTTTATGTGAGAGACTGTCCTAGGACAGTTTTATGTGAGAGGCTGTTCTGGGACAGTTTAATGTGAGAGAAATTCTGAGAAAGTTTTATGGAAGAGACTGTTGTGCGAGATTCTTATAGAGTAAATGATTTGGGAGAGTTTTATGTGAGCTAGAGACTGTTCTGGGATAGTTTCTTGTGAGACTCTTTCCTGGTGCAGTTTATGTACGTGACTGTTATATGACAGTTTTATGTGACAAGCTGTTTTGGGACAGTTTTGTGTTGCAAACTTTAATGTTTAGTAGAGGTTTAATGAGAGATTATTTTCTCGGAAAGTTGTATGTGAGAGGGGTTTGTGGAAGAGTTTTAGGAGAGCAAATGTTTTGGGGCAGTTTTTTTTGGGGAGACCGATATGGGCTAGTTTTATATAAGAGACTTGAGGCGGTTTTTTGTGAGAGACTGTTCTGGGACAGTTTAATGTGAAAGATGTTTCCAAGACAGTTTTATGTGAGAGACTGTTCATGGACAATTTTGTGTGAAAAACTGTTCTGAGACAGTTTGTTTGAGAGACTGGTTTTAGTTTTTTTATGTGAGTGACTGTTCTAGGACAGTTTATTTGAGAGACTATCCTGGGACAGTTTGTGTGAGTGGCTGTTTTGAGACAGTTAATATTAGAGACTGTTCAGTGACAACTTATATGAAGGACTTTCCATTGATGGGTTATATAGGAGACTGTTTTTGGGCAGTTATGTGAGAGATTGTTCTTGGACGGTATATGTGTGACTTTTCTGGGATAGTTTTATATGAGAGACTGTGTGTGAGAGTTGTATGTGAGCAAACGGTTCGGTATAGTTTTATATGAGAGACTGTTCTGGCACAGTTTTTATGTGAGAGACCTTTCTGGGACAGTTATTTGTCGATTGTCGGACACTTTTATGAGAAAAACTGTTCTAGTACAGTTTATATGAGTGACTGTTATTAAACATTTTTATGTGTCATTCTGTTCAGGGACAGTTTATGTGAGAGACTGTTCTGGGACAGTTTATTTGAGAAACTGTTCTAGGACACCTATAAAACATCTATAAGGACAGTTTTATGTGACCAACGGTTCTGGGACAGTGTATCTATAGGAATCTTCCGGGACAGTTAATTGTTTAAAACTGTTCGGAGAACATTTTATGTGAGAGATTTTTCTGGGACAGTTTTATGTGAGAGACAATTCTGTGAAATTTTATATGAAAGTCTGTTCTGGGACAGGATTATGTGAGATACTGTTCTAGTACAGTTTAATGGGAGAGTCTGTTCTGCGACAGTTTTATGTATTCACCTAGTTGTGCTGACGGGGGTTGAGTTTTGCTCTTTTGTCACGCCTCTCAACTGTTAATCAATCAAGTGTTACTAATTACCACTATTTTTTTTAACCCACGCACACACCCAGGAAGCATCCTATAACAGCTGTCTAACTCCCAGGTACTTATTTACTATTAGGTAACAGGTGCATCAGGGTGAAAGAAACTGCCCATTGTTGTTTCCGCCGGCGCCGGGAAACGAACCCCGTACCACAGGACTACGTATCCAGCATGCTGTCAACTCAGCCACCATCGCCTTTGTGAATGATTGTTCTGGCAAAATTTATGGTTAGGTTATTATGAGTTGATTTCGGGGCTTTAGTGTCCCCGCGGCCCGGTCCTCGACCAGGCCTCCACACCCAGGAAGCAGCCCGTGACAGCTGACTAACTCCCAGGTACCTATTTACTGCTAGGTAACAGGGGCATAGGGTGAAAGAAACTCTGCCCATCGTTTCTCGCCGGCGCCCGAGATCGAACCCGGGACCAAAGGATCACGTATCTAGCGTGCTGTTCGCTCGGCTGGCCGGCCCCATAGGAGACTGCCCCATGGTGGAGACTGTTCTAGGACAGTTTATGTGATTGTGCTGGGAAAGTTTTATTTGAGATACTGTTCTTGAATAGTTTATATAACAGAGTTTTCAGGGACAGTTTTTCTGAAAGACTTTTCTAAGACAGTTATATTCGAGAGACTGTTCTGGGACAGTTTTATGAGAGACTGTTCTGGAGAGTTTGTGTTAGACAGTTCTAGAGCAGTTATATTTTAAAGACTATTCTGGGTCAGTTGATGTGAGAGATAATTATGGGATATATAATGTGAAAGTTCTGTGAAAGTTTTACGTAAAATACTATTGTGGGACAGTTTATATGAGAGACTGTTCTGGGAAAGTTTTGTGTGAGAGACTGTTGTGTGAGATTCTTGTAAAACAAATGTTTTGGTATCGTTTTATTTGAGCTAAAGACTGTTCTGGGATAGTTTTATGTAAGAAACTGTTCTGGTACAGCTTATGTGCGTGACATTTATATGACAGTTTTAGGTGACAGACTGTTCTGGGATAGTTTTATGTAGAAGACTGTTCTAGGACAGTTTAATAAAGGATAATTTTCTGATAAAGTTTTTTGTGAGAGACGCGTGTAGAAGAGTTTTAGGGGAACAAATGTTTTTGAAAATTTTCTAGAGAGACTGTTCTGGAACAGTTTTATGTGAGAGACTGTTCTGAGACACTTTTAGTGACTGTTCTGGGACAATTTTATGTGAGAAACTGTTGTGGTACAGTTTATTTGAGAGACTGTTATAAGAGCGACTGTTATAAAAGAAATTTTTTTATGTGAGCGACTTTTCTTGGACAATTTATGTGAGAGACTGTTCTGGAATAGTTTATGAGGAAAACACTTCTAGAATAGATTATGTTAGAGACTTTTATGTGAAAGACTCTTCTGACACATTTTTATGTTAGAGATTGTTCAAGGGCAGTTTTATATGAGAGACTCTTCTTGGACAGTTTTTGTGAAAGGTAGTTCTGGGACAGTATATAATAGAGTCTATTCAGTGACAACTTATATGAGAGACTGTTCTGGGACAATTTTTATTGGAGACTATTCATGGACAGTTTATGCTCGAGACGTATGTTTGGGAGCCGGTCGGCCGAGCGGACAGCACGCTGGACTTGTGATCCTGTGGTCCTGGATTCGATCCCAGGCGCCGGCGAGAAACAATGGGCAGAATTTCTTTCACCCTATGCCCCTGTTACCTAGCAGTAAAATAGGTACCTGGGTGTTAGTCAGCTGTCACGGGCTGCTTCCTGGGGAGGCCTGGTCGAGGACCGGACCGCGGGGACACTAAAGCCCCGAAATCATCTCAAGATAACCTCATGATAACTACATAAAATGTCCAAGAATAGCTTCTCACACAACTGTTCCAGAACAGTTTCTCACATAAAACTGTCTGAGTTGTCACATAAACTGTCCACGAAAAGTCTCTCACATAAAACAGTCCCAGAACAGTCACTCACATAATTCCTGTCCCAGATCTGTCTCTTCCAAAAAAATGTACCTGAACTACTTTTCACTAAATCTATCCCTATAACAGTCTCTCGTATAAACTGTCCGAGAACAGTCTCTCACATATTCTTTCACCCCTAATAGCCCCCTGTTACCTAGCAGTAAATAGGTAACCTGGGAGTTAGACAGCTGTTACAGAGCTTCTTTCTGTGTGTATGTGTGATGTGCTGTGTGTGCTGTGGTGTGTGTGTGTGCTGTTTGTGTACTCACCCTATTTGTCCTTGCAGGGGGTTGAGCTTTGGCACTTCGATCCCGCCATCGGTCCTGGTGTGTGGTGTGTGTGCTGTGTGTGATGTGTGTGTGGTGTGTGTTTGGTGTGTGTTGTGTGATGCGTTGTGTGTGTGTGGCTGTATGTGTGTGTAATCACCTAGTACTCACCATAGTGTGACTTGCGGGGTAGTTGCAGCTCCTGGCTCCTTTGCCGTGCCCGCCTCCTCAACCGTCAATCACAGGTGTAACAGTTTCCTGAAGCCCTATTGGGCCGCATCTATCATATCTACACTTGAAACTGTTGTATGGAGTCAGCCTCCACCACATCGCTTCCTGAATGCATTCCATTTGTCAACCCTCTGACACTAAAAAGTTCTTTCTAAAATATCTCTGTGGCTCTTTTGGGCACTCAGTTTCCCACCTGTGTCCCTAGTGCGTGTGCCCCTTGTGTTAAACAGCCTGTCTTTATCAACCCTGTCAATTCCCCTGAGAATCTTGAATGTGGATTGATCATGTCCCCCCTAACATCGTCTGTCTTCCAACACAGTGAGGTTTAATTCCTGCAGTCGCTCCTCGTATCTCATACCTCTCAGCTCGGGTACTAGTCTGGTGTGGAAACCTTTGAACCTTTTCCAGTTTAGTCTTATGCTGACTAGATAGGGACTCCATGCTGGAGCCGCATACTCCAGGATTGGTCTGGACATATGTGGTATATAATGTTCTGAAAGATTCCTTCATAATCTTTCACACATACTTGTGTATGTGTGAAAGATTCACACATAACACGTTTCTAAAGGCCGTTCTTATGTTAGCCAACCTGGCATATGCTGCTGATGTTTATCCTCTTGATATGAGCTTCAGGGGACAGGTCTGGCTGTGATATCACCCCCAGGTCTTTCTCTCTCTCTGACAATTGAAGTATTCATCTCAAATGATACCTTGTATTTGGTCACCTGCTTCCTACCCCCTATCTTCATTACATTACATTTGCTTGGGTTAAACTCTAACAGCCATTTGTTCGACCATTCCTGCAGCTGTGCAGTGTGGACTTGTGTGTGTGTGTGTGTGTGTGTGTGTGTGTGTGTGTGTGTGTGTTGTGTGTGTGTGTGTGTGTGTGTGTATGTGTGTGTGTGTTGTGTGTGTGTGTGTGTATGTGTGTGTAATTATAATTACCTAAGTGTAATTACCTAAGTGTAGTTACCAGGATGAGAGCTACGCTCGTGTGTCCCGTCTTCCCAAAACTCATTTGTCATATAACCACTTTGAAACCTACTGATGGTCCTGGCCTCCGCCACCTTCTCACCTAACTTGCTCCAACCGTCTACCAACTCTGTTTGAGAAAGTGAATTTCCTTATATTCTCTCGGCATTTGTGTTTAGCTAGTTTAAATCTATGACTTCTTGTTCTTAAATTTCTAGGTCTCAGGAAATCTTCCCTATCGATTTATCAATTCCTGTTACTATTTTGTATGTAGTGATCATATCACCCCTCTTTTTCTTCTGTCTTCTAGTTTTGCATATTTAATGCCTCTAACCTCTCCTCGTAGCTCTTGCCCTTCAGTTCTGGGAGCCACTTAGTAGCATATCTTGCACCTTTTCCAGTTTGTTGATGTGCTTCATTAGATTATGGGCACCACACAACCGTTGCATATTCTAGCTTTGGCTAACAAAAGACATGAACAATTTCTTTGGTATATCGCCATTCATGTATTTAAAAGAAATTCTGAAGTTAGAAATTGTGGCATAGGCTCCTCGCACAATATTCTTTGTGGTCTTCAGGTGATAGTTCTCAATCTAGAACCACAATCAATTTAGAAAAAAACAGGGATGGAGCCGGTCGGCCGAGCGGACAGCACGCTGGACTTTGATCCTGTGGTCCTGGATTCGATCCCAGGCGCCGGCGAGAAACAATGGGCAGAATTTCTTTCACCCTATGCCCCTGTTACCTAGCAGTAAAATAGGTACCTGGGTGTTAGTCAGCTGTCACGGGCTGCTTCCTGGGGAGGCCTGGTCGAGGACCGGCCGCGGGGACACTAAAGCAAAATCCCGATCATCTCAAGATAACCTCAAGATAAGATAGCCCCTAGATCTCTTTCTTTATCAGAATTCTTTAAAGATGTCTCACATAATATATAGGTTGTGTGAGTGTCTATGTTCTTCTATTACACATTCCATAACATGGCATTTATTAACATTAAATTCATTTGCCAAGTTGTGCTCCAAATACTTATTTTGTCCAGGTCATCTTGAAGGGCATGACAATCATCTAAGTCTCTTATCCTTCCTATTATTTTAGCATAATCAGCAAATATGTTCATATAATTCTGTATACCAACTGTTAGAATCATTTATGTAGACAATAAACATCACTGGTGCAAGAACTGACCCTTGGTTACTCCACTTGTGACATTTCTCCATTCCGATACATTGCCTCTGATTACTGCCCCTCATTTTTCTATCAGTCAGAAAATTTTTCATCCATGTTAGAAGCTTACCTCTCACCCCTCCAATATTTTCCAGTTTTCAGAACAACCTCTTATGTGGAACTCTGTCGAAAGCTTTTTTTAGTCCAGATAGATGCAGTCAACCCAACCATCTCTTTCCTGTGTGTGTGTGTTGTGTGTGTGTTGTGTGTGTGTGTGTGTGTGTGTGTGTGTGTGTGTGTGTGTGTTTGTGTGTGTTTACTCAATCTAGTTGTGCTTGCGGGGGTTGAGCTTCTGCTCTTTGGTCCCGCCTCTCAACCGTCAGTCAACATGTGTAGGGATTCCTGAGCCTATTGGGCTCTATCGTATCGACACTTGAAACTGTGTATGGAGTCAGCCTCCACCACATTACTTCCTAATGCATTCCATTTGTCAAACCACTCTGACACTAAAAAAGTTTCTTTCTATTATCTCTGTGGCTCATTTGGGCACTCAGTTTTCACCTGTGTCCCCTAGTGCGTGTGCCCCTTGTGTTAAATAGCCTGTCTTTATCAACCTGTCGATTCCCTAGAGAATCTTAATGTGGTGATCATGTCCCCCGTAACTCTTCTGTCTTCCAACGAAGTGAGGTTTAATTCCCCGAGTCTCTCCTCGTAGCTCATACCTCTCAGCTCGGGCAGCTCGGGTACTAGTCTGGTGGCAAACCTTTGAACCTTTCCAGTTTAGTCTTATGCTTGACTACATATGGACTCCATGCTGGATGTGTTGGTACTCACCTAATTTTGCTCACCTAATTCTGCTTGCGGGGGTTGAGCTCTGGCTCTTTGGTCCCGCCTCTCAACTGTCAATCAACTATTTGGTGTGAATTGCATTGGTAATATGCTGTGTTGTTTACCATACCGTTCATTTCGTGAGTATAGTTTATTTTTATTTTTCATATTTTCCTTTCATTTTTAACTGTTTTTTTATATTTCAATGATTGGAACATCAAGATCACTTGATGTTCCGAATTTTCTGATGGGAACATCAGACCATTTGGGAAGGCATCGGGTGAGTGAGTGAGTGTGGAATGGTGGGATGACGAGGGGGACGGAAATGAGAGATGGTGGGAAAGGACGAGGGAACGGGGGAGGTTTGGGAAGGTGGGGACGAGGAGATGGGGAAAGGGAGAATGGTGGGGAGGGCAAATGGACTGGGGAGTGGGGCATGGTGAGAAGGAAGAGGGGACGGTGGAGTGGGGAATGGTGGGGAGGGAGAGGGGACGGTGGAGTGGGGAATGGATGGGATGTCCGAGGAGACGGGTGAGGGGGGAATGGTGGTGAAGGCTGGGGGTCAGGAAAGGATGCTGTGGCTAGCAATGCAATGTCATTGCTGAGCCACAGCAACGCGTGGCCGGGTACTGCTAGTTTACTATAAATTTACTTTATACTCATAAACTATGAAGGGAGGTATTAATGATATTTTAATTAAACCCTGATAACTGAAGCCATTCAAATGTTACATCAGTATCTGCTCGTATCAGCTCATTCAAGAAGTTTCTAATTTTCTCTGTGCTAAGGCAATGAAGCTCGTAGACTTTTGTTTCTTCATTCTGAAGCGAGAGTCATGGGGTCTTATCAGTCGTCTATGGATGGATTTTATTCATTATCTTATTTTTACTTAACTGTGGAATTATTCCCCCAATCTGATTATACAAATGTTTCGTGAGACAAAACCTGGTTCTGTTTATTGTATTTCTTAACTAGAGTAGAGCATCATGAGATACAACTCGAGGACTTGTGTAATTGTGTTTGCGAGACCCTTGCAATGTATTCTGG
>WNGS01167865.1:12137-31125 GCA_020271785.1 Procambarus virginalis | reverse complement strand
CCCAGGACTAGATACAACTGAAAATCACACCCCAGAAGTGACTCGAACCCATACTCCCAGGAGCAACGCAACTCTTGTGTTCCTCACGTGTTGCCCCAAAAAATGAGGTGATTTGATAAAATGCTATGCCCAAGATTACCATCCGAGTGCCGGTGGGAAGTGGTTCATATAGCCTCGGCTATCACTTCTTATGTCCGGTCGTGATGGTCAAGTGGTTTAAGGCATCCCTGTACATACCAGTTGCATTGCTCCTGGGAGTATGGGTTCGAGTCACTTCTGGGGTGTGAGTTTTCAGTTATATATATATATATATATATATATAATATATATATATATATATATATATATATATATATATATATATATATATATATATATATATACAATGCTGGACAGAATTGACAAGATTGATGCCCATGATGCTCTCTTCCTCCTCACAAGATGCCTATCTCTCCCTAAGTTGATTACTTCCTGAGATGTTCTCCATCCTACAGCAGCCCTAAATTTAATGTGTATGACATCCTTCTGAGGTCCATGCTGGTGAAAGTCCTGAACCTGCCATTGGACGACTCTCAGTGGAACGACACTTGAACGCGTTTCGTAATAACTTATTACATTTTCAAATACTTTAGTTCACACACACACAACTATAACCTGCAAACACTAAACAGAGTTCTACTATGCTATGATTTAAACAGCTTTCATGTTATATACCCGCATTTTGGATGATGTTATATGTTACAACAGTTTGGATGAGGTGAACAAAACTTTCAACACAAGACAGAACACGAAACAATGGTATAAAGTGGGTAAATCAAAGGGAAGAATGGAAGTAACTGCAAAGGGCCTATTGGCCCATATTTCTTGATGCTTCTTTATTGGTGCAGAGTCTTGAAGTGGGTAGAATATAGTTGTGCATTAATTGGCTGTTGATTGCTGTTGTTGACTTCTTGATGTGTAGTGCCTCGCAGATGTCAAGGCGCCTGCTATCGCTGTATCTATCGATGATTTCTGTGTTGTTTGTTAAGATTTCTCTGGTGATGGTCTGGTTGTGGGAAGAGATTATATGTTCCGTAATGGAGCCCTGTTGCTTATGCATCGTTATCGCCTGGAAAGAGATGCTGTTGTCTTGCCTATATACTGAGTTCTTTGAGGCTTACAGTCCCCAAGTGGCATTGATAGCATAGACGACGTTGGTCTCTTTTAAACGTTCTGCTTTGTGTCTGGAGAGTTTCTCATGAGTAGGTTGGCCGTTTTTTTGGTTTTATAGTAAATCGTTATTTGTATCTTCTGATTTTTGTCTGTAGGGATAACGTTCCTATCAACAATATCTTTCAGGACCCTTTCCTCCTTTTTATGAGCTGTGGAAAAGAAGTTCCTGTAAAATAGTCTAATAGGGGTAAAGGTGTTGTGTTAGTTGTCTTCAGAGGTTGCATGGCGTTTCACCTTCCTTCTTATGATGTCTTCAACGAAACCATTGGAGAAGCCGTTGGTGACTAGGACCTGCCTTACCCTACAGAGTTCTTCATCGACTTGCTTCCGATCCTGAGCTGTGGCTGAGAGCACGGTCGGCATAAGCGTTAACAACACTCCTCTTGTACCTGTCTGGGCAGTCACTGTTGGCATTGAGGCACATTCCTATGTTTGTTTCCTTAGTGTAGACTGCAGTATGGAAACCTCCGCTCCTTTCCATGAGTTACATCTAGAAAGGGCAGCTTCCCATCCTTCTCCATCTCGTAAGTGAAACGCAACACAGATTTCCGCTCAAATGCCTCTTTCAGCTCCTGCAGATGTCTGACATCAGGTACCTGTGTAAAAATGTCGTCAACATACCTGCAGTATATGGCCGGTTTCAAGTCCATGTCGACTAAGACCTTCTGTTCGATGGTACCTATGTAGAAGTTCGCAAACAGGACACCTAGGGGAGAACCCATAGTGACCCCATCTAGTTGCTTATACATGTGCCCATCCGGGCTCAAGTAGGGTTCCTCTTTAGTACAAGCTTGGAGTAGTTTCCTTAGAATGTTTTCTGGTATGTCAAGAGGAGTTCAGGCCGGATCACGATACACTCTGTCCGCTATCATCCCGATTGTTTCATCCACAGGAACGTTGGTAAATAGTGATTCTACGTCCAACGAGGCTCTTATCCCTTTAGCCTGTTTTCCCCGCAGTAAGTCAACAAATTCCTTTGGAGAGTTCAGGCTGAAGGCGCAAGGGACATAAGTGGTCAGCAAGCCGTTGAGTCGCTTTGCCAGTCTGTACGTGGGTGTGGGTATCTGGCTGATGATTGGCCGAAGTGGGTTTCCAGGCTTGTGTGTCATGATATTTCCATACGCATACCCAGGTATGTATTCCTTAATAATCTTTGGCAGGTGGAGTCTGGATTTCTTGGCGTTCACAGTTTGGATCAATCTGTTAACCTTTGCTTTCAATTCGGCTGTAGTGTCCTTCGTTACCCTTTGGAATTTAGTTTGATCAGAGAGTATGAGGTTCATTTTCGCCAGATATTCGTCTTTTTGACGTATATTGGCGACTTGTCACCTCTCCTCACGACTATCTCCTTGTTCTGACGAAGGCTCTTAGCTGCTGCTTTGAGCTCAGGGGACAGTATGGTGGTTCTGTAGTTGCCTCGAATCTTTCCTCCTTCTGCAATAAGTTCAGCTTGTAAGGTGTCTTTGGTGGTGACCTTCTCAATCATCAACCAGATACCCACACCCACGTACAGACTAGCAAAGCGACTCAATGGCTTGCTGACCCCTTATGGCCCTAGTGTGCCTCAAAAATGAGGTGATTTGATAAAATACCATGCACAAGATTACCATCAAAGTGCCGGCGGGGGGATAGGGAATTAGCCTCAGCTACCATCCTCTTTTGTCCGATCGCGTTGATCGAGTGGTTAATGTGTCCTGTACGCCAGATGCAGATTGCTCCTGGCAGTATGGGTTCGAGTCATTTCAGGGGTGTGAGTTTTCAGTTGCATATATGCCTGGAGACCGTTCAGGAGTGTTTGTACATACAATATATATAAATATATATATATATATATATATATATATATATAGATATATATATATATATATATATATCTATATATATATATATGTATATATGTAAGTATTTATATATATATATATATATATATATATATATATATATATATATATATATGTGTGTATATATATATATATATATATATATATAGATCGAGATATATATATATCTATATATATATATATATTATATCTATATATATATATATAGATATATATACTATATATATATATATACATCATATATAAATACATATAAATATATATATATATATCTATATATATCTATATATATGATATAATATATCATATATATATATATATATATATATATATATATATATATATATATATATATATATATATATATATATATGTCGTACCTAGTAGCCAGAACGCACTTCTCAGCCTACTATGCAAGGCCCGATTTGCCTAATAAGCCAAGTTTTCATGAATTAATTATTTTTCGACTACCAAACCTACCTAACCTAACCTAACCTAACTTTTTTGGCTACCTAACCTAACCTAACCTATAAAGATAGGTTAGGTTAGGTTAGGTAGGGTTGGTTAGGTTCGGTCATATATCTACGTTAATTTTAACTCCAATAAAAAAAAATTGACCTCATACATAATGAAATGGGTAGCTTTATCTTTTCATAAGAAAAAAATTAGTGAAAATATATTAATTCATGAAAACTTGGCTTATTACGCAAATCGGGGCTTGCATAGTAGGCTCAGAAGTGCGTTCTGGCTACTAGGTACGACATATACATATATATATATATATATATATATATATATATATATATATATATATATATATATATATATATATATATATATATATATATATATATATATATATATATATATATATGTGACAATAATCTCTTTCAAGAGAGATTGAGCCTGCTCTTCCCTGCATAAAGTTACTTACACGTCTACAAGAATAAGATGCTACATTCAAGATACGTCTACCAGTAGCACAAAACGTTTTGACCAGGAGGCAAAACGTACCCTAAACCCCCAACTCCACACTCCCTCCTCACCGGCTCGTCCGTCGTCAACCAGCAAACTACCATTCCCCAGCCTGCCTGCTTCTGATTGGTGACCAGCCGACTGCACACCTGCACCTCAGCACCATCTACCTGAGTCGATGTCTGGGCTTGAACCAGCCATTGACTTCAGAATATCCTTGTGCTCTCAAGCTGTGAACAACTAACTGATACACCTCTTGTTTATCGATGGAGGTTTTAAGCTAGCGCTCATATTCTCAGCACCATTATTATATTTTACTTCTGTCATTTTTGTCTTTATATTATTCTTAGAGTAACGTCATTCCTGATCTTAGATTTTGTTATATTTTTTGACTTGTTTGCTTGCACTGTACAAACAATCCCTTGTTTGCCAAAGGATTGTCTTTGTGTTTGATTTGTTTTCCAGTTAATTAAAGTTTCATTGTTCATACTATGTGTTTTGTGTATCTTCCCATACTTTTACCACAGACAACAGCCAAGCAGTCTTTTTTTTTTTGTAAATGTAACAGGCATTGACACCAGCCATTAGGAAGACTGCCGAACATCTACACTCCTACATTTTCCCGTCACAATATATATATATATATATATATATATATATTAGAAAACTTCTCACTCCAGAAGGATTCGAACCCTGACACCCAGGGGCTTCATGCTCCTTAGCGTGTCCAGTACTCTCACCACTAAGCCACGACGACTGTTAAGAGAATTGAAAGTTGTCAGACCCTAAACCCAATTCCCAACAACTCTCGGTGACCTTTTTGGCAACAGATATTTCATCAAAACATGCAGGGGCCTGACGTGGCCCCTTCATGTGAGGTGATGTGATGAAATATCTGCACATAAAATGGTCACTGAGTGTTGTTGGGAATTGGGACCCGTACAGGCTACAATGCGTGCACATATTTGTTGTTGATACGTATCATTGATGAGCGTGGTGGAACGAGCAGCACCACCACCAAGTTCTACGTAGATGTCGATCAGGCTCTGTTATACGGCGATGATGATGATGATTAAGCCATCTACGAGGTGGCACGGGCATGAGTAGCCAGTAAGTGGTAGATTTTTAGGAGGGAATGTGATTTTTGGTCGTAAATATACGATGATGGTGGTAGAGTTATAATATAGCATGAGGAGTGAGAGAGTAACGACCAGCCGTTGGCGTGTTGGCGCAGGTCTGTGCGACGTACTGGCCGGGGACATGATGGTGGCCAAGAGCTTCTCGGAGTCCGGGCGGTGCGAGTTCTTCAGTCCGAGGGAGAACATCGTCACCCACTCCTACACAATGGTCATGAAGAAGGGATCACCGTTCACCAATAACTTCAACTTCTGGTTGGTCGTATTTCATTTGTTATTTTCTGTTTGTGCTAGTGTTCTCCTCGTTTTCCCTTATTATCACATGTTAACCTTTCTTAGCCATTCACTATCTCTGATTTGTAAATATGTCATCAGTCCATTACCATGAAACCTAGCTACTTTCCCATTTCTTATTTACCACTAAACAAAATTAATTAATTAATTGTGAATTAATAAATATCATTCACACGATGGGATGTAAAATGCTCAGTTAGCAAGTCTGTTTAATTGAGTGCAGCAAAAGCTAGCGCTAGTGTAAGAGCTAATGAATGATGCTGATGCAGGCTGCGGCAACTGCAGGAGAGAGGGTGGGTGGAGCAGCTGGTCAAGAGGCAGGTCGACAATGGGACAGTGTGCAGCCTTCCTCCAGGCCAGGAGGACGGGCAGCGACCCCCGTCCCCCCTCCACATTCTCCAAATGTGGGGGATCTTCGCTATTTTGGCAGCTGGTCAGTGCAGCTGAAGCTTACGGCACATACTTATTGACGTTATTTAATTGTTATTCTAGTTGGTTTCTTTTCGGTTGATTATTTAATTTGTTCACACAATGTATAGTCCAACCATTATATACCACCCCCAATAATGCATACATCAACTTACCAAGTTGAGGTTACCAAGATAAAATATGACACTTTGCAATAAACTAAGGCCGTTTTATAGCAGGGAGTTGTAGAGATGCGAAATAATGGGTATGCATTTTGTACACTTTGTAGAATACACACTGCTGTTGTTGTTAAAGATTCGCTACCTGGAACAAAGTTCCAAGTAGCACGGGCTATGGTGAGCCCGTAGTAATACACACCAATTAGAAACCCCAACAAGAATATTAAAAACCACATTGACTCTCATGGCCTGAAAATGGGCTCTCAACATGGATTCTTGCAAGGTTGATCTTATCAATTTCATTACATAAGAACATAAGAATAAAAGTAACTGCAGAAGACCTATTGGCCCATACGAGGCAGCTTCTATTTCTAACCACCCAATCCCACTCATATACATGTCCAACCCATGCTTGAAACACTCAAGGGACTCCAACCTCCACCATGCCAAATTGCATCTGGTTCCATATATCAACAAACCTCTTACGTAACCAGTATTTACCCAGGTTATTCCGAAATCTAAACTTATCAAGTTTATACCCATTGTTTCGTGTTCTGTCTTGTGTTGTTACTTTTAATACCCAATTAATATCCCCCTTTGTTATGTTAATTCATCCACTTGTACACCTCTATCATGTCACCCCTAACTCTTCGCCTTTCCAGTGAATGCAATTAAAGCTTTGTTAATCTTTCTTCATATGGCAGGTTACTCATTTGTGGGATTAACTTTGTCCTCTTACGCTGGACACGTCCAAATGAATTTATATCCATTCTATTGTTCGGCGACCAAAATTGAACTGCATAATCTAAATAGGGCCTAACCAGAGCAAGATATAGCCGAAGAACTACACCAGGTGTCTTGTTACTAACTCTTCAATTAATAAATCTTAGTGTCCTATTTGCCTTATTACGAACATTTATGCAAGGATTTTTTCTTTTTAAATTCTTACTAATCATAACTCCCAGATCACTTTTGCAATCCGACTTTGCAATCTCAACACCATCTAGCTCTTATCTTGTAACTCTATCATCATTACCTTGCCTCAAAACTTACATTTGTCAGCATTGAACTGCATCTTCCAATCTTTTGACCATATGAAAACCCTGTTTAGATTGCATTGAAGTGATAGCGAGTCATTTTCTGTGTTTATTTCTCTCCCGATTTTTGTATCATCAGCAAATTTGCAAATATTACTGTTTAAACCTGAATCTAAATTATTTATACATATTATAAACAACAGAGGTCCCAGGACAGATTCTTGAGGCACTCCACTTACAACTTTTTCCCAGTCTGACTTAACCCCATTTATACTAACACTCTGTTTCCTTTGGTATAGCCATGCCCTAATCCAACTTAATATAGCACCCCAATATACGTAATATAACAACCCTCATTAGCCTTCAGCATAATGCTGTAGGAGAGCATATTCTAATATCTACAGTAGTGATAGTGATGCCAGATAACGTCAATCTGAAAACTGACGTGATTTGGTGTCAGGGTTTTCGAAGTAGTTATTCATAAATATGGTGACGTCTCTACCCCAAGAGGAGCAACACTTGCCTGGCAATGGCCTTCTGAGCAACACCTCCTTGTGTCAGGTTTTCAAGGCTGGTGTGAATTTGCCAGATTTTTTACCTGTCCTCAAGGTCGTTTATGTTTCCATCCTTCACCTGTTACCTCCATCCACCTACAAGGTCCGTCTGTGTTTATGTCTGGGTATGAAGGTTATAGTTTGTCATTATTGTCAAGTTCCAATGTTTCTATCCATTCTGCAAGTATTTCACCAGATACCAATCTTCACATACTCCAATGATGACCCAACTACACTTAACTATCTAGCTTCTACGGATTTTCTCATTGATACATCACAAAATTGTATTTCTTTCTGTGTATTGAAGGAGAGCGTCAGAGGTAGAACATTCCTAGACGACAGAGCCAGAGTGAATGGGGGGATTGTGTAAAACCCTTGGATGGCTTCAGTGGAAGCCTCGGGAATTCTGAAGGGTTCAATAAAACTTTTGGTTGCAGTCCTTTTGACCATGTCGTGGCCTAGTTGTCTGGGGCATGTGTTCCTGGAAATACTCAGTGCATAGGCTCGAATCCTCAGCGGCTCCTATGGATTTTCTTAATGAGACATAACATTAGTGTGATTACTCCCTGTGTATTATTATTACTATTATCAGAGGATTGACAGAGGAAACCGGTTGGTAGGTAAAATATCTCCTGAAGAAGGTAGCGGACGGATGGGAGTCTCAGAGGAATATCTGGAGAGGCTCCCAGCGCTAGTTGTGTGCCCTGCAGGTGTTTCAGGGGCACGTAGCCCTTGGTTGTATCACTAGCAAGCATACAGACTGCTCCTTAGGGAATCATACACCAAACCACGGGTATGCTAAAAATTTAAAAGCCAATAGAATGTCTCAGATGTAACTCTTATAGCGTATCTTATTAAGTGTCAATAACCCAAGACACACATGTAGCCATCATGACAGGAGAATAATGACACAGATTGCCATTATATAATATAGATAAAAAATACACATCAACATTTTTATAATTTTAGTCATAAAATTACATTATTGCATTAAACATTTTAGTTTACAGCAGGGCATTAGGCTAGTATCCCAGCAAACATACAACATAACGGTCACTATTGCTACCTTGTTACGTCTTCCAAATTTGTTACATCTTGTTATAAAGCTTTTTTGTCGTGATAGAAACTTGTTACATCTTGTTAAAACATCTTGTTACAAGTTGTTCGAACGTTGTAGCAACGTCGTAGTTTAGTTGTGTATTTGGCGGGATGGCCCCCTCTCTTCAATTGAGATTCGGTTGCATTCTGATAAAACTTGATGATGTCATATTATACTCGACCCGAGTAGTCCTAAATTATAAAGATTGTTATATACACTGTTAGGTATGTCTTCGCATACCTTCCCTATTTGTTCTCTATAGGAGTAATCCATCCCGGAGGCTAAAATAGGGGAATAAGAGCAGTACTGGGAAATGGAGGGAATCACATGGCTCACTCTCAGTAAGAAGACCCATACCAAGACCGGTGGAAGCATCTCAACATTTATAGTATCGGAAACAGAGAGAAAGTGCCAGAGAATCGCAGAGTAATAACATTACAGCAAACAGTTCGACACAAAGCAGCACAACACTTACCAGCTACACCATTCACTTAAGTATGCGAGCCTAGTTCAGGAGCTCAGAAGGATTAATTCCTGGTTGAGCTGAGATCGAAATGATTTTGCCATAGCATCTTCTCGAAGACACGGGTCAACACATTTCAACTCACAAATTTTTACCCTTTCACAGTTTCGTTCATTCCATTTCAAACAAAATATGTGTTAAAAATTCAGCATTTAATTTTTTTCGAATTAATTAATCTTGTATTCATTCTTATTGATAGTAATACAAATTATTTTCAGTTTATCCAGAACCTGTTTTAGATACAAATGTGATAAGTGCTAAGGAAAATACATTGCATATAGACCAAAGTAATGTACAATCTGGCTCTGAATGTGATGTTTAAACATTTAAAGGTTATAATCGTCGAAAAAACTTACATTTTCATATATGGGGAGTACCTTTCTGATCTCTTTGCGACTAAACAATCTAGAAACGCGATTATTACTTTCGAGAATGCATTATTCACACAAATAGTGATCCAATCACCTGTTAATATTGAAGATTTATCATTAAGCATATTCACTATAAATACTGTGTGGTAAATATTAATCCTTTTTTAATCTTCCTTATTTTGCCAGCTAAATAAAATAAAATATATATACTTACGTTTCCCAAGACGCTTTTAAACCGTTTATTATTTTTTATTTAATTCATATTTGGACTCAGGTATCGCAAATTATATGCCTCTCCCCATAAATTTTAAAAAACCTTCTTGTTCTTTAACACTTAAAATTACCATATTAGTAATAACACGCCTGTTAAATTCTAACCCGATTATTTAATTTCCCGAGACTTTCCACAATATGGCATATGTGCATATTGTCCTCGGGTACAAGATTAAATGCAAGCTCAGCTTTGCATTTTGGCAAACTTTTTGCAAAATTCTCCCCAAAAAACTGACTCGTAGTTAAAGTACTATCTGCACTGAAGTCAATTCCAGTTAAAGTTGCAATAGTAGACACGTCCAAAAATTGTCCCTGTATGTTCGGGAATCGGAATTATATATATGAATCTTTGGCATTATTATGTATACCTAAATTCATGCATAATATATCAATATTTTAATAGCTAGCTATTATTTATTTCACCATTTGTGCAAAGAACAGTTTAGAAAAGCCGACGATACAGGGGCTGTATAATGGTCAATGGGTGGTTACAGACCACTCATGGATCACTGTATACATCCATAATTATGAAACAGCTTATGTCAAGCCTGCCAGACAACTATTCTTATTTAAGTAAACTATGCCTAATATATATATCTTTTTCTCATAAAAATCTGGATGTTACGACCTCACTTAGCCAGTAACCGGGTTCTTTACTTATACCAACAGTATATGGGGCTTTAGTGCCTCTTCTTACTCGATCCCACCCCGAGTCACAGGGAAGTTATTAAGAACTGGAAGTAATAATCATTCTAAAGGAAAACAGGGGAAACAACACTAAACCGAACCATCACCAGACGTACTTCTTAATTACATATACACATATGTACATAACATAACACGGCAGGTGTCACTTTCGCACAGGACACCATAAAACTTCTGCAATCTTCTTTCCCGGCGAGTCCACTTTTATCTTCTCTAGTACACCACTCAAGGTTTCTTCCCTGTGTCTGTCTGCAATGGTCCTCACGCCGGCGAGTTGACCTTTCTCAGTAAAACACGGGCAAGTTCTACAGAGTATCGTCATGCATCCCAAAACACCACTTCTACTCTCCAGCAACACGCTGGCAGATGGTCCCCAGCCACACGCTGGCAGATGGTCCCCAGCCACACGCTGACAGATGGTCCCCAGCAACACGCTGGCAGATGGTCCCCAGCATCACGCTGGCAGATGGTCCCCAGCAACACGCTGGCAGATGGTCCCCAGCCACACGCTGGCACATGGTCCCCAGCCACACGCTAGCAGATGGTCCCCAGCAACACTCTGGCAGATGGTCCCCAGCAACACGCTGGCAGATGGTCCCCAGCAACACGCTGGCAGATGGTCCCCAGCCACACGCTGGCAGATGGTCCCCAGCATCACGCTGGCAGATGGTCCCCAACAACACGCTGGCAGATGGTCCCCAGCAACACGCTGGCAGATGGTCCCCAGCAACACGCTGGCAGATGTTCCCCAACAACACGCTGGCAGATGGTCCCCAGCCACACGCTGGCAGATGGTCCCCAGCCACACGCTGGCAGATGGTCTACAACAACACGCTGGCAGATGGTCCCCAACAACACGCTGGCAGATGGTCCCCAGCCACACGCTGGCAGATGGTCCCCAACAACACGCTGGCAGATGGTCCCCAGCCACACGCTGCCAGATGGTCCCCAGCAACACGCTGGCAGATGGTCCCCAGCCACACGCTGGCAGATGGTCCCCAGCAACACGCTGGCAGATGGTCCCCATCAACAAGCTGGCAGATGGTCTCCAGCAAGTCGCTGGCAGACAGTCCCCAACAACACACTGGCAGATGGTCCCATCAACATGCTGGCAGATGGTCCCCAGCAACACGCTGGCAGATTGTCCCCAACAACACGCTGGCAGATGGTCCCCAGCAACACGCTGGCAGATGGTCCCCAACAACACACTGGCAGATGGTCCCCAGCAACACGCTGGCAGATGGTCCCAGCAACACGCTGGCAGACAGTCTCCAGCAACACGCTGGCAGATGGTCCCCAGCAACACGCTGGCAGACAGTCCCCAACAACACACTGGCAGATGGTCCCCAGCAACACGCTGGCAGACAGTCCCCAGCAACACACTGGCAGATGGTCCCCAGCAACACGCTGGCAGACAGTCCCCAGCAACACGCTGGCAGATGGTCCCCAGCAACACGCTGGCAGACAGTCCCCAGCAACACACTGGCAGATGGTCCCCAGCAACACGCTGGCAGACAGTCTCCAGCAACACGCTGGCAGACAGTCTCCAGCAACACACTGGCAGATGGTCCCCATCAACACGCTGGCAGACAGTCCCCAGCAACACGCTGGCAGATGGTCCCCAGCAACACGCTGGCAGACAGTCCCCAGCAACACGCTGGCAGATGGTCCCCAGCAACACACTGGCAGACTGTCCCCATCAATACGCTGGCAGACAGTTCCCAGCAACACGCTGGCAGACAGTCTCCAGCAACACACTGGCAGATGGTCCCCATCAACACGCTGGCAGACAGTCTCCAGAAACACGCTGGCAGACAGTCTCCAGCAACACACTGGCAGATGGTCCCCAGCAACACGCTGGCAGATGGTCCCCAGCAACACGCTGGCAGATGGTCCCCAGCAACACGCTGGCAGACAGTCTCCAGCAAGTCGCTGGCAGACAGTCCTCAACTGTCCATATGGTCCCCAGACACTGGCAGATGGTCCCCAGCATTACGCTGGCAGATGGTCCCCAGCATTACGCTGGCAGATGGTCCCCAGCAACACACTGGCAGATGGTCCCCAGCAACACACTGGCAGATGGTCCCAGCAACACGCTGGCAGATGGTCCCCAGTAACACTCTGGCAGACAGTCCCAGCAACACGCTGGCAGATGGTCCCCAGCAACACACTGGCAGAACTCTTCTCCGGCTTACAACAAGCCTTAATAGACGGACAGAACTTCCGTCTCGTAACTCAACTTAGCCATCCAGGGGTAAGTCGGCCCTATCACCAATACCTTGCTAGGTATTACAGACAAATCACTGTCTACACCGACTCGGCAACTTGTTCCCCCTGGAACACGTATTGAGTCAGGACTGCCCTTAGTGAACTGATTCCTGACCACCCAAACGTCCGCAATACAACCCACATCATTTCTGCGGATTAAAACGTGTTTAGCAGGACTGAGACTACACAGGTATCACATAAGTTCGCAGCCTTCCACCACGGAACAAAGAATTGGGATTGGGTGCACGCCACAGACGGCGCTGACGTCGTCATTCCTCCCTTCTTAAATGAATTGGTTGCGCTAATCGGATTTCGTCGATATCATCACACCAGATAAATGCAAGATAATTTATTTATTTTTGCTAGATTTTGTTTTGAATGGTCGACTGCCCATTACATGTAGACCCGCCTCTTTCTACGAATCAATACCACATTGATAGACAGTTTAAATGTTTACCATCATTCTGTATATAATGCATTAAATCCTGATCACATTTAGTGCAGCCAGTGTTGAAGTTCTCAATGGGACCAGCACTGCTTTATATGCTAACCCAGCTAAGCGGGACAGAATCCCTCCACCCCCTTATAAGGGGTTTCTCTGACAATTGAAAATTCAGATGTCACTTACTGATCCTCCCCTTCTCACAGGAGGAGTTAACATGAACAATACCTCATCGACCGACCGAGGTGTGAATGGGATTCGTATTTCCCCACTGTTGACGTCATTTGGGCATTATAAGCTGATTGTACCTGCGAGTTCAGGTCTGATATGAAAACCAGCAGTAGCACAACCCAGGGATAATAAAATCAGTGAATCAGAGTGAACAGGTGCCTCATTTTAACCAGTTAACTGAATACTTATACTATCGAAAACAGTCTTATAAGTCTATAACATATTCTTGTTTGCTCGCTTGCTATTGAATAATGATACAAAGTTCAAAACAAATAGTTGGTTGCCGTGCATAGTGGGGTGATATTGTGCGAATAAACATACACGTAATTCATCATACAGCGAGTCTACGGTATATCAAAAATACATTACGAAGCATATATTTAGTGAGCATATGCATCATTAACTTCTTCTAAATGAGTCCTCATTCTGAACGCATTTAATCGGAAAGAAAGTGATATTCTCCATGCTGGCGGGAATTCAACATTCACATCTTTGGAGGAACTAGTATATTTGTTACCTTAAACTACATTACATTTTATATGAATAGCACTTGAACAATACTTACTAAATTATAATATATTTAGAGAAATACTTCTTGTAGACCTCACCCACAACATTAAGATTTTGCGGTATGAATTTATTGTAACAATAACGATTAAGAGCAAAAATACTTTCCCCAATACTCCCCACTAAAAAAAAAATTGTGGTAGAAATTTACTAACTTTATTACGTTTTGCATTTTTGGTATTATGTCTAGATCCCTTCCTCAGCGAATGTAATTAACCGAGTCATCTGTCCTTGTTACATTAATGGATTAGGGTAATAACATTTTCTGCAGACAAATCACATATGATTAGTTTGAGTCCAGAATAATAAGATATATAGTCTATTCCGAAATGCATTTGGTACAATGACACGGAATAATTCTGTATCTGAAATGCTTAGTACAAGTATCACGAGCGAACCCACGGTGTTAAAATGTCTCCTACACGAATCCTTCGTCACACACCATGGACAGCAATGGAAGATAAGTTCAATAACCACTCCGAGGAGAGGTGTGAGGACACTACTTACAGTCACCCAGTTAACTGAAAGTTATTCCCACATCTGCGTTATATGGTACTGACAGATTTCTAAAATTAAGAGAATATTTTCCTGACTCACAACATTTGTTAAGTTTGCCAAATCTGTATTTATCTTCTTGTTAAAATATACGTTTTTGTTAGTATCGGTGCTGCAGTCATCATTTATGAGCAGTAGGAAGAAACTTTTTCTGAAGGATACCGTTTTTTTCTGTCCTTGAAGTATGTCTCGGTTTAATTTACAACATTTGTTTTTATGCTTATCAAATATTGTTTGCTTAATAATAATGTAATCTGATTTTTTAAATGCATGACTTAAGTAAATGTAGTTTAGTGGAGTCAGTGTTATTTGAACCCTTAGGATACCCTTGTAGCATTTGATTAGCCCATTTTCTGTTTATGCGCCTTTTCGAAACCAAAAAGTACAAAAACCAGCTACTATGCTAGTGTGTGTTAGTATCTTATTAATATCTGAATAATCACTTAGTTAAGTATTAGCGAAAGGTGTCAACAGTATGCTGAGTGATTATTCAGATATCAATAAGATAATAATACACACAAGCAGAGTACCTGTTTTTGTACTTTTTCGCTTTCGAAAAGTTGTACAAACAGAAATTGTTGAGATATATTGTTTGTTAATGAGTATTTACCTGGTTGATTGATTGATAGGGTTCTGAGAGTTCTTCTACTCCCCAAGCCCGACCCGAGGCCAGGCTTGACTTGAGAGAGTTTGGTCCACTAGGCTGTTGCTTGGAGCGGCCCGCTGGCGCACATACCCACAACAGCCAGGTGGGTCCGGCACTCCTTGGAGGAAACAATCTAGTTTCCTCTTGAAGATGTCCACGGTTGTTATGGCAATATTTCTTATGCTCGCTGGGAGGGCGTTGAACAACCGTGGATCTCTGATGTTTATACAGTGTTCTCAGATTGTGCCTATGGCACCTCTGCTCTTCACTGGTTCTATTCTGCTTTTTCTTCCATATCGTTCACTCCAGTACGTTGTTATTTTACTGTGTAGATTTGGTACATGACCCTCCAATATCTTCCGGTGTATATTATTTGATATCTCTCTCGTCTTCTTTCTAGTGAGTACATTTGGAGGGCTTTGAGACGATCCTAATAATTGTTAGGTGCTCTATCGCATCTATGCGTGCCGTATATGTTCTCTGTATTCCCTCTATTTTAGCATTTATTCTATATATATATATATATATATATATATATATATATATTATATATATATAATATATATATATATATATATATAATATATATTATATATATATTAATATAATTCTATATCTATATATGCCTCATTGAATATGACCGCATATTCTGTATTTACTATCTTTTGATTTAGGGCTTCTATCCCTCTAACTATTTCATCAGCATCAGGGCTTAGCTGAAATAGGAGTTCTCCAAAACTCATTTTCGTAATTCAAGGTGAAGAAAAGATGTGAATTACTATAGAATGCATTACCTTATTTATACAATTGCAAACGTTTCGAACCTCCCTGGTTCATTCTCAAGTGAAAAGAGTTTTCAGGACTGGTTGATTTTATACCCACACTTGGTCAGGTGATAAGACAATAAAGTGAAAACATGGGGGGATACATAAGGGATAAGTGGGGGTGGAACATAAGAATAGAGGTAACTGCGGAAGGCCGTTGGCCCATACGAGGCATCTCCTATCTACATACAAAGATTAATCAATTGTAATTGGCCTGTTATGTTGAACAGTGTCTTCTGTGTTGGCATCGTTATGTTCTGGTCTTGTCCTTACTCTCATGGTGGGTAGAGTAAATAGTTCCGTGATTTGGGTGTTCATGGTAGGTTGTTCTATTCTTATGTGAATTGCTTCAAGAATTTGTAATCTTCTTGCATCTTGGGTTTGTCTATTATACAGGTATTTTTGTTCAACATTTCTCTTGTTAGGGTGATGTCATGGGCTTGTCTCATGTGATTCCTAGGGCACCGGATTGAAGATGGCATGTCAAACGCCTCGTCAGCTTGGTCGACGTCATACCTATGTACTTAGATTGAAGGTTACATCCTTCGTGGGGGCAAGTGTACATGTATACAACGCTTGACTGCTGTAGAGGGTTCTCGTCGGCTTCGGCTGTTTTTTGATAAGGAGTTCGGAAGTCTTCTTGGTTTTGTAGAATATTATCAGGTTTATGTTTTGGTTAGGAGTAATGCTTTTTACTCCTTTACGGATTATTTCTTTCATTATTCTTTCCTCTTTTATATGTTCACTGTGCATGGTTGATTTGTAATATAATTTTATTGGAGGTACTGTGGTTTCTGTTCTAGGTTCAGGATTATACCAACGGTCCAAGTGTCTTCTTATAGCAGCGTTTATTTCCGCGTTGCTATATCCGTTGTTCACCAATACCTGAGTTACTCTTTCAAACTCTCTACTCACGTTGCTCCATTCAGAGCAGTGGGTAAGCGCTCGACGAATATAAGCATTGAGAACACTGGCTTTGTATCTTTGGGGGCACTCACTTCTACCGTTCAGGCATAATCCTATGTTGGTGGGCTTAGTATATACGTTGGTGCTTAAAGAGGTTCCTGTTTTTGTTATTAGTACATCCAAGAATGGCAGACTGTTATTTTCACTATTTTCATGTGTAAATCGGAGTACTGACTCTCTCTCTCTAGATGGCTTTTTAGATCAATTAGTTCATCTGAGTCTTTTACTATTACGAATATGTCATCTACATAACGGCAATATACAGTTGGTTTTTGTCTGCTACTGAAGACTCTGTCTTCGATGGTTCCCATATAAAAATTAGCAAATAAAACTCCTAAGGGGAGCCCATTGCTACTCCGTCTATTTGTAAATACATGTCTCCTTGTGGACTGATGAAAGGGGCTTCCTTTGTACATGCTTCGAGAAGACTCTTCAAGTGTGGCTCAGGTATGTCTAATTTGGGGGTGCTCTCGTCTCTGTATACTCTGTCCAGTATCATTCCTATGGTTGTGTCGACTGGGACGTTGGTAAATGGGGATTCGACGTCCAGGGAACAATGATTCCATCGGGCTGAGTAATTTGATTAATTCTAGGAATCTGCTGATGACTGTAAGCTATACTTACTTGGAGTGTATGGAGTTAGGAGTTCATTGAGTCGTTTGCCAGGTGATAGTTGGAGTTGGAATTTGGCTGATTATTGGGCGTAGTGGGTTATCTGGTTTGTGTGTCTTAATATTGCCATAGGCATATCCTAAGATATACACCAATATATATATATATATATATATATAGATATAATATATATAGTATAATATATATATATATATATATATATATATATATATATATATATATATATAACCCAGAGATTATATTCACTTGTCAATGCAAATTTGTCGGAATACACTTTAAACCTCAGGAATCTTGGGACCAAATGATGCACCTTACAGGTTTGTAGAAATTCCAAATCCACGTGAGCCTTCTTAACTGCAAATCCACTTTTTCTATTCTTCTATATGAAGTAACTACAGGTCTCCGTATCGTTTTAATAAAACATTTATGACCGATGTTCCCTTCGGGAATCTAAATTGTAAGATAAATAGGAAAACCAGGGATATACTGACATCTTGTTTCAGATTCTTTACTTTAAAATGCATAACGTTTCGAATACTTCTTGTATTCATCATCAGATCTAAAAGAAAAAATAGAAATCACAATCAAATAACTGGTAAACAAATAACTCATACTGAATATATATGCCTATCAAATGAAAGGAAAATTATTAAAAAACAAAACACTTAAGCTTACTTAAAGTGATCAATCAACATAGAACTTATTAACTGTCACATTGATAAACGCTAACAATTTCAAAAAAAACATTAAAATTATACAGGAATTTTATAAACTAATACAACAAAACCCTACTATTAAACTTAAGTGAAGTGATCAACTGGAAGTGAGACTTGATAGCTCCCACAAGATAATAAACACTATAACAAAAATTCATATCATGACTACAATCTACCAAAAAATGTATATAAAATACTAAACAGAATAAACGACAATTATAACATACTAATCAAAATCGATAAAAAAATCTAAATATTAAATAAAGCTAAATACACAAAAAATGTATTATGGAAAAAATGTATTTATTTTCCTTTCCTATTATTATTAATTAAGATTGCCGAAGGGAACATCGGTCATAAATGTTTTGTTAAAAACGAGACGGAAGAACCTGTAGGTCCTTCATATAGAAGAATAGACAAAGTGGATTTTGCAGTTAAGAAGGCCCACTTGGATTTGGAATTTCTACAAACCTGTAAAGGGCATCATTTGGTCCCCAAGATCCTGAGGGTTAAGTGTATTTCCGACAATTATT
>WNGS01167865.1:0-11484 GCA_020271785.1 Procambarus virginalis | reverse complement strand
ATAAAAATAAACAAGCAAAACTCGCACAACTGAAAACAAGACGGGCACAAAACACAACAACATACATGCCTGGCCTGAAGGACCGGAGGATACAACAAAGTACATCACGCTTCAGCACAAACAATACAACTTTATACAAATTATTACAAAACACTAAAACACCGGCCTGAAGGGCCTACAACAACAATGAACATAAACATAATGATACAAGAAAAGGAACAAAACTGGAAATATAGAAATACAACAAAGCACCTGCCCGAAAGGCGCACAACATGTACAACACAGTACAAACAAACCACAGGTCCAAGCACACACCAAGCACACAGACTACTCAAATGTCTCATACTTATCCGGCCACTCCGCCGCCGGAAGCGAAGACAATATGCCTCCCAAAGTAACATCACATCCTTCGAGACAGATTCATCACGAACTGTACGAGGATCAGGCATTGACTCCGGCACATCCACAACAAAACACCGAGCCCGCCGAACCCAAATGGTAGAAGGGCACCATGGAACCGGACGCACGCGGTCATCAACTTGAAACTGCACAGGATTCAGACCATCATGCGCCACTCCAGAGGCCAGGATGATAGGGAGAGGCTCCTTCTCACGAGGCCGGGCAATGGGCATCACACTGGAGGCCTCCTCGACTTCCTCACAGGGCCCAGCAGCATCCACCGAACGTTGCACCTGCTGGGACCCCCCACGCCGGACATCCTTCTTCAGCACCAGCTTGATGCCTTGGCACGCACCAGAATCCACACCACCCACGTCCGGAGGAGCGACCACCCCCCACTGTGGAGAACCTTCTGCAGGAGAAAGAACAGGAGGCAAATCAAACTCACAACCATCGTCAATAGCAGACACATGGACGTCAGCCACCACCAGCGACGTAGAGCGCGAAGCACCCGGAACCGCCACATCAACGCCCGAAACTCCACCTACGTCGTACTCCACCACATCAGCCCAATCAGTAGAAGAATGCCTGGAACGCTTGGGCACGGGCCGCACATCCTCACAGCCTGAGGCAGACCCAGAACCACGGGCCTCACGAACCGGGCGAACCGACACCCGACGCAGAACGGCAGCAGCCTCAACCACAGGGGGAACCGGCCCACACACAGGGCCAGGCGCAGCAGCCGAAGACGAGGGAGAAGATGGCGGCGCATCACAACGATCACCAGGAAGGCCTTCAGGAGCAGCGGAGACAGCGACAGGAGCACGTAGACCATCCATTGGCACTTCAAGACCCGGAGGAGAGTCTGCAACAACCGGAGGAACGTCCGGCAATATATGGGGAGCCGCATCCGCTAACTGCACGCTCACCTCCTCATCCCCGGAGACCTCCTCCAGAGGGAGCGGTGGGAAATCCTCTTCCCGGAACAAGTTGACCGGAGCAACCGGAGCCGCAGTGCATACGGCAGCCTGATGCCCCAACATGCCACACCGGAAACAAGTACAGGGTTGCTTGGCATAATACACTCGCATGTAGTACCCTAGAAGGCGGACAGATGATGGAATGTCCGACCTCAGGCGTATTCCGAGGGTACGAATGTTCGTCTTCACCCCCACATATTTTCCAGAAGATAGCTTGTGCATCCTCACACTGACGATGGATCCAAATCTCTGGAAGAAACGCCGGAGAAGGGATTCAGGGAATTCCATGGGGGCCCCATGAACGCTCACATACGTCACGGCACCACTCCGATCAGAAATGGCCACAGAACCAGTGCCATCCATTAACTTCAAGGTACGGCCCTCGTACCGCCGGAGAAATCCACGGTACGCTTCCTCACCCACAAACTTGATTATTACCCGGCGAGCAGTCACCAGCTCAACCCCGTAGACCTCCTCGACCGGGACATGTAGCACGTCACACATGACCTGCTCTATGAGAGGATACCCTGCACGGCAGGTAAACTCCAACCCCACGGAGTTTACCCTCTCGACAGCGGGAAGATGGCCGCTCATCGTAAAAGCGCCACGTCAACACCAGTCAGCAGGGAGGGTAGAGACACCCACACCCCTGCAGGCGAAAACTGCAACCTCCCCAAACTACCGGAGCGGCCAGACGACACGTCTTCACCCTACGGCAGCTCAGGTGGGACCACTCCAAAACTATTGCAAGTGATAAAAAGAGAGAATTTCAAATGGGAGAACAGCGATGGAAGGAAATAATTGAATATTTGGAGGGAGGTAAATACCCTATGAAGAAAGGTAACTTTCCCCTGCAGCATTTTGACCTGCAGAAGGGTGTCCTATATTATGTTAACGACATGAAAGATCGTGCGGTTTACCAGTTAGTCATCCCCGACGCGTTAAGATCATCAGCCGTGAAACTTGTGCATGCATCTAAGATCGCTGGTCACCCTGGGGTCTTTAAGACCTATATGAGAGCAAAAACTTTATTCTATTTTCCTGGGATGTTATCTTATATAACTAAGTTTGTTAAATCTTGTGCCAACTGCCAACGACGAAAAGGTACCCCTAAGGTACAGGCGCCACTACAAGAGTTCCCTGAAATTTTTGAGCCTTTAGATCGTGTGGGAGCAGATTTGATTGATTTACATAGTAGTCATTCGGGTAATCGCTACGTGTTGGTTCTAGTGGACCATCTGTCCCGGTTCACTACCTTGGTTGCTCTTCCTTGTAAGGACGCGCAGACTGTTGCAGACACTTTCTTAAGTAAATTTGTCACTGTGTTTGGACCACCTAAAGTACTAGTATCTGACAGAGGTCAAGAGTTCGTTGGTAACACTTTTAAAGAAGTTTGTAAAATTTTAGAAACTACAACAGCTCTCACGACTGCTTACCATCCACAAGCAAACGGTATGATTGAAAGAACCAATCGTACAATTAAGGATATGCTAGCAATTCTTGCAGAGAAAGATGCTGCCACCTGGGATGAACAACTCCCCTATGTTCAACTAGCCTTGAACACTGCCATTCATCAGTCAATTAACACACAACCACTGCTACTTTTCACGGGGCGCTCATGTAATTTCCCATCAGGTCTGCTTAACAGACACGAGATTGTGTACGGTGAGGATTATCCTTCAGAAATCCTGTCTAAAATGAGAAATGCTTGGAGGATTGCTGCTGAGGCCTCTAAGACTGCGAGGAGCCGGTATGCGCACTATTATGATAAGAAGGTTCAACCGTTGACACTTAAGAGAGGGAAGTTTGGTTATGAGGTTAAATGAAAGGACGCCTGCCAATCAAAGTAGGAAGCTAGCACCTAGATGGCGTGGATTATATAGAGTAATTAAAAAGCTTGGCCCAGTTAATTTTCTGATCAGGGGAATTTTTGATGACCAGGGTGACAACTATTCATGTCAACAAATTAAAGTGTTACGTTGCCAGGGAGGAACTGGAACTGCCTTCAGCGATTCCTATTCCTGAACCTTCTGAGTTGACTGACCCAGCTGGGCTTGTCCAGGATGGAGTGGAGGACCTTCTGTCAACTCTCATTGGTACCCAGGGTCAGCCTTGTCACCCTATGTTAACGAGGTCACGGGCGAGGCAGGGAGAGCTTCAGTAAGTTGTCTTGTCCCTTAGTAGTTTTTATCAGAGTTTTTTAAACTGGCAATTGTTTTGAGATTTTGTCATGGAATGTATTCAGAGAACATGCCTTACCTACCCTTGGGCTGTACCCTGTCACCAAAGCCCAGGGGAGAGTCCTTGTTTCCGCCAGTCGGAGTGTTATTCTGTCTTCCCCAGGTCTGCTTGTCCACACCACTCTGTCCCCGGTACCAGCTACTCGTGAACCAACAATGAGGCCAGAGGGGTCACCCCTCTGGTACAGTGGAGAGGGGGTTACGTTACACCCCACCCCCTCCCAGCACTCCCGGTAACCCCACCACTCGGTTACCTGGGACGGTGATAATGACACCATTCACCCAGCCGACACCTCCCACCACACGAAGTTGTCCAAGCCAGAGTTCCAGCCAGCAGAGCACAGTTGTCCAGATGTCAACGTACCATGGTGGGCCAGTCTTGCAGTTCATCATCAGAAGCACCCACCTGCCTGCTACGACACACCGTGCAGGCACACCGGAAGTGGAGGCGCGAGGTCACCAAGCGGGTATGCCGGCAGCAGTAACCTACCAGTTCCACCTCATCCATGAGGATGCCACATCACTGACTCTACCAAGATGCGCAACGAGGCGGTCACATTCCAATGGCACCTCCCTACTGAGTGTGCTTGACTCGCCAATAGGGTGTACGTTTCGCACCATCGGCCCAAGGTTAGGCACATTAGGGCATGCGCGATAAGGCGTACCGGCTCAGTAGAATGTGACACAAGCAACGCGTGTACAGTGATGGGTCCCGGGAGCTGAAGTCGGGATCCACCTGGCCTGCTGCCACGCCACCCACGCCTGCACCTGCTTACTTCTGTTGCAAGACATCGTTGACGTCACACTCTCTGCCCTGCTGTCCCGATTCCTGCTATGTAGCTGCTGTCACTCATCGACCTTCAGCTTCAAGCAACTGGATGTGAGATGTGCTTGTATACATCTCTACCCACACCGTTCGCCTGTGACCGGCCACGTCCCCGGCCGCTGTCACTCGCCGCTGCTCTTCACACCACCACCTTCGAGCAGTTTGATAGCTTGACGAGGAGTCTGTCACCAGTAGACTCGCTCTGTCACCAGGCGTACCCCAGAGCTGTTGCAAGAAGATCTCGGGGTATATGCAGGCATTATCGACGGGCAGACGCTGGACCTTCAACAGATCTCCAACATCAAATCTCCAACATCAGATCCCCAACATCAGGTCCCAAACAGCAGGTCTCCAACATCTGGTCTCAAACATCAGGCCACCACGCGAGAGTATAACGGATGCGCAATAGAAAACGCGTATATCAACATGAACATTGATGTGTCAAGATTTACGAATGATGGTTCAGAGAAATGACTTTATTATTAACGGTGTCAAATAGTTTTGTCTAATCAGTTGGAAAAGTGTTACATTTATGAGGATGTAAAAGTAACTAGGCCTGGAAAAAGTGGTCCTAGAAAGTGATCTTAGCTAGATGACTTGGGTCTCTAGCACAAACTTTATCGTGAAATTTATTATTATTTTATTTCATGTATATGTCTATGTAATAGGTCTGTCCTGGTGATGAGTGTCCAGGTTCCCTGTTTGGTACCAGTGTATGGGTACATACTTTTTTTTTAATTATTTGCATGCCTTTATGTGTCATGTGTCAATAAAATGTTGCAATGTTAAGTAATGTTTCTATTGTGGTAAGAGGTAGTCTTACTATCGGTGTGTGCAGGGTGCATGGAGATTGACCCTGGCACTATTGTCTTGTGCGGTATTGGATTGGCCGACAAGTGTTCTGTAACGTACGGTTCTGTTGCAGAGTTTTCATGTCAGTTGTTTTTGTATTTTTACCATGTTTTATAACTTGTATAACTCATAGGTTTGGCTGTGGGTCATGAGGTACCCAGCAGATGTTTGGGGTAGGTCCCACTTGGGTAAGGTTACCTGTTATTTTTAATTACATCGATTTTAATGTTAGCATAGGAATATTATATATATATATATATATATATATATATATATATATATATATATATATATATATATATATATATATATATATTTTTTTTTTTTTTCTCTGTTGTTGATCATTTTATTTTGTATGTTTTGTTCTTCAGAACTTCTGAGGAAGACTTGCTAGCCTGCCTAGTGTGCAGGCAGGATATGTCATTGTTTCATAGTATTCTTTATTGCCATATATTGTACCTCAGGGTTGTATTATGTAGCCTTGTGTCATTACTTGTATTTTGACATTATATTATTTTTAGTTGTAAGTTTCCTGTTCCATTAGGAATTTTTTTTTTATGTCATGCTAGTTTTAAGGCGATTTTTGTTTTGGTCTTCCAGCCTTCGGGGGAAGCCTTGCTGGACTGCCTAGTGTGCAGTCGGGATTTGTCTTTTTTTATATACTGTTGTCATATTATAATATTCGGAATTGTATCATGTATGAGGGTATCATTGTTTGTACTTTTGCCAAGATTTTTTTTGTACTTTTGTTTCTTTCCTTGTACATTTATGTGTTGTTCTTACTGAAGTGTAACTGTATAATGTACTTTGCATCATGTTAATTTACTTAGTTTACTTTTATCAATATGTCACTGGCAATTTTTTTTTTCTCTTTTAGGGTTTAGTTGTGGTATTTTGGATGAGTTAGGATAAGACAAAATTGGGCTTAATTTCATACACCCGATTTTGTCTTAACTCCGGGGAAAGGGAGCTGTAACACCCATGACCCCCCTCCCCTAGAGTTCACACTCAGGGAAGCCTTCTCCAAGAGGTCAGCCCAGATGACCTCCGGTTTATGTTGTATGTTGATTAAAAAATTCCTGGGTTAGTCTTAGTCAGCTAGTTTCAAGTATCTAATATTTCATGATACTCTTGTCAACAGGGTAAGGGAGTAGACCCCAGATCATTATGTATAAACATACTTGGATTTCCCCCTTTTAGCTAGGTCAAAGGTCAGTCACACACGTAATTAATAACTCCTCTCTTGAACAGTGTATGGTGAATGTCAAACAAGTTTAATGAGAATTCTTGAGTGTTTGTGCACGTGTGGCCGACCTCTTATTTCTTGGTGTAGGTTGCACAATAAATCTTCCCCCTCCCCCCCTTTGTGAGGTGTATATAGAGGTCCTGTAGAGACTTAGAGGAACAGAGTGCGGGACACCACGGGTCGGGAGAGGGTCTGTGAAGGACATCCACAGCCAGGCAGAGACACAGTATCCACCGGATGGAGAGACAGAGGTTCTTAAGGTAATGTGTGTGGTCTCAGATTTTGTTCCATGTCTGAATTTCTTAAACTATTGGCCAGTGTTAGAGTGGGATTTATAGTGGTGTTTAGTATAATTTGGTATCTCAATAAACTCATGTTAAATTTCCCGTCTGTGTTAATTGTTGAATCCTCTTAGCCTTTTGGATATAGTGGCTGACACCCGTCCCATAATTAATGACAGTCATAGAAAGTACTCTCCAAGTCAAGCAATGTTTCTTGCCTCGTTGTTTGATTTAGTCTCAGTGGTCAAAGGCAGATGGTGGCAGCGTATTAATCCTGTGTAGCATTTCCTTGTTGGTCGTGTACCTTTGGTTCCGGTGTAACCATCATATGTCAGCTCATATTGCAGTGTTCAATAACAGTGTTACCAAGTGCAACTGATCAGGAAGTGTTACTCAGGATAAGTAGTAGTGTATATGTATTAGTTTAGTAATCATTATAGAGGTCACAGTGGTGACCATTTTAAACGGTTTTACACAGGAAGGGCACTTCTGCAGTTTTCCCAAATCTGCTGCACAACGAAGTCCTACTGCAACATTAGTGATGCTCCTCCACTAGTTCTACAAAGAAACGTGTAGCTCCCCTACACTATTTAAATTCAACTCCTCACTTTAGAGCTCTGCTCTGCCTCAGATTTCAGCATATATTTCTTCTCCAGCCTCAAAGTTCCTCCATTAATTTCTTCCCACACAAACCTGCAATTCCATTACCATGCCAATAAAAATGTTTTCCTAACAAAACGCAAGTAATAAATCTACATCCCTGCATCAGATCTCCCCAACCGACGCCGCATCGTGATGTCCAACTGTGGTGGGTATTCCCCCATCCTGGACGAGTCCAAGCTCGAATCATGTATTGACTGGGAGCTTTTGCCCCGGCCGAAACGCTGGGGGGGCCTCCGCTCCTCAGTTGCCCCTTGACCTCCATCGCGAGAGGATTTATTACTCTTCTCTCCAGCATGTTCTCTTAACTCTAACTCCTTATTTTAGCTCACTGGCTCAACAAAATCTCTACTCTATATACACATATGTTCTTTATGATCGCTTGGCACTCGATCAATCACTGGTAACTAATTGTACAACTATTTAAACAAGCTTACCGCAGAAGTCTATGAGGTGGGGGCGCTCACTCTCTGGCGCTCAACATGGTGCTCACACAGGCATCCCACAAAAATCGCTTTAGAACTGCTTCACAAACCTTCCTCCAGTCCTGACTTGAGTACACCTGTCGCCCAGCAGGCTCCTCAACAGAAATGCCTGTTTACTTCCTTCCTCTTGAAGGATCACACAATTAGAGTTCCACACAAGCACGACCAAACACTCGCTTCCCGGCCGCCTCTAATGTATTCAGATCACAGTGAAATGGTCTACGATGTCCCCAACAGCTTCTTCACACTGGAAAACAAGTAGCCTTCACTTCACTGCTATCACAGGGGACTATATTCTTCCTTCTTCCAGAAGATCAACAAAGTACAATCCCCTCTGACGACTGCTGTAACTCAAGTAACGTCACGACGTCCTGCAAGCGTCACATCATGTCACCAGAATGTCGATATTTCATTCCATGTCACTTTTATCAGACGCTCATCTTCTGCTTGTATTCTTAAATTTTCTCACTGACGAAAATTATATGTATTTCTTCATCTGACCTCTTAATCTTAGGTCTGAAAAGCGGAATAACTCTCACTGGGTAGACTCGTTCCACCAGGCCACATGGGTATCATGACACTTGTAACCACATACTCAACTTTGACTTAACTTGTAACTACTGATTCCACTTTAATTTGACTTGTAACCATGGACTCGACCTGGACCTGGCTTGTAACCACATACTCAACTTTGATCTGATTTGTATCAACGGACTCAATTTTGACCTGACTTGTAGCCATGGACTCAACTTTGACCTGACTTGTAACCACGAAATAAACTTTGACCTGACTTGTTACTAAGAAAATCCCACTTTGACCTGACTTGTAACTAACAAAATCCCACTTTGACCTAACTTGTAACTTCTGATTCAACTTTGATTTGGCCTGTAACCACGGGCTCAATTTTGACCTGAATTGGAACGACGGACTCAACTTTGACTTCACTTGTAACTGCTGATTCAAATTTGACCTGACTTTTAATTATGAGCTCAACTTTGATCTGAAATGGAATCACGGACTCAACTTTGACCTGACTTGTAACAACTGATTTAACTTTGATTTGACTTGTAACCACGTACTCAACTTTGACCCGACTTGTTACCACTGACTTAACTTTGATATAAAATTGGCCACTGATCCGTTTTTGTGTTACCTGGTCACCCACCAGACAGCTGACGTGAAGCTGTACAAGAAGCTGCTGGAGCGTGCAGGAGGCTTCTTCCCCGACTGCTACGCCTCGCGCACAGACATCGCCAATGGTAAATTTGCAGGTGAGGTCGTAGTTCGAACGGTGTACTGGGGGACGGGGTTGAGTTGCTCTTGGAAAGTGTTATAAGTCCAGCAGTGAGTGACATGGCAATTGTTTTTAAATTAGATTCAAATATATATATGTCATCCTTAATAAAGAACATTCTTAATTATGAAGAGGAACGTAATACACCATTTTAATTGATAAGGTCATATTACAGTGATCCAAAATAGATAACCATGGGACTAAGGAACCATATCAGAAAAAAGTAGGTTACATATGAACGAATTAGAAATGGGGAAGCCTATCTGGAGCAAACTCAGACCCAGTAAATGGTCAGACTATTTACAAATGTTAAAAAAAGGTAAGAAAAGATTAAATAAATCATGAAATAGAGAAGGGTAGGTAAAGATATCTCTTAAAGTGGTTTTGTTCAGAAATATCAAAGAACAATGAGAAGGCTGGAAATTTGAAAAAAGTAAAGAGGCCAAGTAACTGACAAAGACAAAAAATTGGGGGCCCTTATAAATTAGAACAAATTGTCACTGAATTTATTATGCCATAATAGTATGGGTTCAATTGAGCGAATTTATGTGGGCAGCTATGAAAAACAAGCTGTCTAGTTCGGTGATTATCAGGCAGAAAGTAATTAAGCATATACAACAACTAAAGCTGAGATAGTCTTCAGTTGCAGTTACAGGTATTTGCCAGGGTTCTTATGAAACGTAATGAGGAGCTTATGAGGTTTCGTCATGCATATTTAATAATCAGGAATCGTTCAAGGCTGCCTATGTGGTTCCTATTTTCAAGAAAGGAGATAGATCACTTCTATGGGAACATTGTTCAAAGCAGCTTAACTGATTTTAGGAAGATTGCTTGAATCGATAATCGTAAAATTGACTTTTTTTACATGTTGCGTCTCTGTACTCTCTGTTCTACTCCTCCCGGAAATACAGTCGGGTTCGTACTCGAACTCACAATCGAGAAATTCAGGTTCGAATCATGGCCTGGACAGGTTGCAGAAATGGTTGAGAGCGTTTCCTTTCACCTCTAATACCTGTACATCTAGCAGTAAATAGGTGCCCAGGAGTTAGTCAGCTTATTGTGGGGTTGCATCTTGGGCTGTGTCAGTAATTTGACACTAGAGGGAAGAGGACCTAACTTCTTCCTCTTATACCTCTTAACCGGTATAAACCTAACATGTACTGTATATGTATATAACCTGGCTTCCTGTCCCCCGAAACAATGAATTATGTTTTATTATTATATACGAAGGAAGGAAAATGAGTCAGGAAATTTCTTAACTATTTCCATATTAATCAATACATCTTCAGAAGGATGAATATTACAAGTTAGTGGTGGAGTTGTATAGGCTGGATGGATACAGGTGAGGTGAAAACAATGCTTTCAGTTAATGAACTTAACAGATAGTTCATTATATGTTATTGAACATATAACATTATATGTTATAACACATATAACATATTGAATATATATTACAGTCTCCGTGGTGTAGTGGTAAGACACTCGCCTGGCGTTCCGCGAGCGCTTTGTCATGGGTTCGTATCCTGTCCGGGGAGGATTTATTGGGCGCAAATTCTTAACTGTAGGCTCTGTTTAACGCAACAGTAAAATGCGTACTTGGTTGTAACAACGATTCTTTGCGGCGGGGATCGTATTCCAGGGACCTGCCCGAAACACTACGCGTACTAGTGACTGTACAAGAATGTAACAACTCTTGTATATATCTCAAAAAAAAACAAGAAGAAACTGTAAAAAGCCCATTGACCAATACATGTAAGTTCCAAAGAAGTTAGAATACTAATGAGATACTAATAAAATAACTGTATTAATGACCTTGCTCACAGAATTTTTTCATTGAACAATTAAAATGGATTCAAATTGTACAAACCGTTATTGATGTTAATACTGGATGGCTTTGTAACTTATTAATGCAGATTTGATAGTGTTTCTGTTGGAAAAGCTTTTTAATTAGTTATCGAAGAATATCTCTCCCATCAGTTTGGTGAGAATTTTTCTAAAATTCAATTTTTTCTTGCTTTATTATATGTTTAAAGGTTACAAGATATACATTGTTTGATACAAAGAATGCTTTGTATGTATCTTTGAATGCTCCGCTTCAGGACGCGAACCGAGGATGCAGCAGGCGTTTCCCCTCTGGATCGCCACACTGAGGCGCTGAAACAAAAAACTGGCAGCTCTTGGGTCCCTGGTGACGTCAATGAGCTTGGAGCCCATTTCCTTG
>WNGS01167864.1:64573-79866 GCA_020271785.1 Procambarus virginalis | reverse complement strand
ACCCCCTGCCCTTTTTCATTTGTACCATGCCCTCACACTTCACCCCTCATACCTTGCCCTCATACCCTTCCCTCACACTTGACCCTCACAGCCTGGACTCCCTCACAGCGTGAGAGACGAGCAGGGTGCCAGCCACACACCGCCACCTCACGAGGCAGGGACTCCGCGCCGCTCCTCACAGCACACATTGACTTATAATACCACTCTTCGCAGATTGTGTATATATTGATGTATTAAACAAGCCCAGTTAACTGAACTAATAGTTTTGTTTAATAACACATAATGTATAATAGTTGTGAAGCTATATACCCAATTTTGCTATCACGGAACCATCGGACGTCACCATCAAGACTCCATTAGTTTGCACTGTCATTAAGGGACCATTAGCAACGTTTTTGAAAATGATTCGATTTCAATCAAAGTTTTTTGAGAGAGTTGTATATGAAAGGGTTTCATCTGGTCCATGTCTCAGCATCGTAGCATAACATAGGACGGAGGAGAAAAAAAAATGTGGATTATGGTGTCAAAAATTTTTCCAAAATGGTCAAATATTAACATCAAACACAGGTGTCAACTTTAAATCATGTCTATGACTTGCAGCTATCACAATAGCATATATTAATAACAATATTATAATTATTTTTAGTAATAAAAATTAAGTTCAATTGTTTTTATTTTATTGATTGTTTTATTTGTTTTATCGCTGGACGATTCTTGCATAAAACTTATACACGTGACTTCACGTTAAGGCCTATCTGTAAGGGTGTCAATTTTGGAGGATATTGGTTGATGTCAACCTCAGCCACAGATGACAGCACCTTAGACTTTATTTTTAATTATTTATTTCAAGTAACATAAACGTTCATATAACTCTTTCATTTTTATTCAGTTTACATGAAACTTCCACCTTATATGTAGAGTTTATATGTCTCTAAAATCTGTAGTCAGCGTTTTTTCCTAAGTTCATTTTTGATTTTATAATAGCAAATAAACACGATATGTTTTGCATATTTTTTTGGGGAAATTTGACTGTTTGTATTAGGAAAACTTAACATGTTTTGGCAAATCCCCGGCTACAGATCTTTATTATATGCTAATGTGTCAGAAAAGTGTCATAGAATGATTATATCTGAAAGGTGTGGTTGTATACACACTTGAAAATGTGTATTCATTAAATGTGTATTCATATTCGTTGAAAAAAAATCTCCCTGTCTATTTAGGCTGCAGGACTGAAACTTGGAACAATTGCAGCCTTTGGCATATACAACTAGTCAAAAATATTGCTTGACATTGAACAACTTTTACAAAACTTTTATATATTTATTTGATTTATTTATTTATTTATATACAAGAAGGTACATTGGGTTTGTGAGAATACATAGCATAGTATTTACAATGGTGTCTATTAATCTTTTAAATTACCAATCAAGCTGTCAATGTAATCAATCAGAGCTTTAATATAACAATGTGCTTTAATATACTTATTAAGCTCTCTCGTCTCATTTTTTCTTGCAATGTATTTGTTATCAATTATTAAGTCTGATAGAAATTACTTACTTAAAATTATCTGTTAGATTAAGGACCTGCCCGAAACGCTGCGCGTACTAGTGGCTTTACAAGATTGTAAATACTGTACTATTCAATGTATTCTCACAAACCCAATGGACCTTCTTGTATATAAATAAATAAATAAAAAATAAATAAATAAATAAATCTTGTAAAGCCACTAGTACGCGCAGCGTTTCGGGCAGACTAACTAATGCCCGCCTAAATAACTGATGCCTGAGGGCTGGCGCAGTTGGATCGCCCACTGAAGATCTTGGATTCAATTCCCGCGGCAGGACAGAAGCGTTTGGGAACAATTGGCTTTCACCTGATGTCGCTGTTCACCTTTCTATACGTATGCAACTGGCAAGCCGTAGTGCAAAGACATTACCTCAGTTCAAAAAGCAGCTGGAAAAATTCCTCAGGAGCAGTTGGGGTACCTTTGACAAGCTGCCAGCTTCCTGTCCTCATCCAGGCCACTAGAGAGATTGTGTACCTCAGTAAATTCAGGTAGTCTGAGTTCCGTTCACTAGGAAGGTCACCCATTAAACAGACCAAGCCAAAGCACGTTTTCTTTCACTGAGGTGTTGATTGCTAAAGAAAACGATTTTAATGTATCGAGCCACAACTTCGGTGAACCTAACCTCTCTGTTGAGCTGTTTGTGGTCGGCTTAAGACATAATAATCACATTGAAATTCATTATACACACCACACACACACACACACACACACACACACACACACACACACACACACACACACACACACACACACACACACACACACACACACCACACACACATGCACCTCAAGGATCGGTGCTGGGACCAATCCTCTTTCTAATTTACGTAAATCAAATCAAAAATCAAAAATCACAATCAAAATGTTTATTTAGGTAAGGTACATACATAAAAGTGATTGTACAGAGTGATGGAGTAAATAGATAGGGCTAGTACATACAATGCCTAAAGCCACTATTACGCAAAGCGTTTCGGGCATGAAAAACTTAAATGACTAAGGCTTAAGACTAATTGAGCATAAGGAATAAAATGAGTTGAGAAAAACAAAACAGTTAAGAAGGGGGGAACATGGCTGAAAAGCAGCACAAATGCAATTCGGTCGACAAACAGCGTCATTTAAAACAAAAACAGACATTAAATGACATGTTTACAGGAGTGGAGTCATACATGTCAATGTTTGCGGATGACGCAAATTAATGAGAAGAGTTGTGACAGACGAGGATTGTAGGATCCTCCAAGAGGACTTAAACAGGTTGCAGAGATGGTCAGGGAAATGGCTACTGGAGTTTAACACCAGTAAATGTAAAGTTATGGAAATGGGATCAGGTGATAGGAGACAAAAGGGACAGTACACAATGAAGGGGAACAGCCTACCTGTAACGATTCGAGAAAGAGATCTGGGAGTGGATGTGACACCTAATCTATCTCCTGAGGCACATATAAATAGGATAACGACAGCAGCGTACTCTACACTGGCGAAAATTAGAACTTCATTCAGAAACCTAAATGAGGAGGCTTTTAGGGCGCTTTACACTGCATACGTGAGACCCGTCTTAGAGTATGCCGCGCCATCATGGAGCCCCCACATGAAGAAACACATAAGGAAACTGGAGAAGGTTCAGAGGTTTGCGACGAGGCTTGTCCCAGAGTTACGAGGGAAGGGATATGAAGAGCGACTGAAGGAACTGAACCTTACGACACTAGAGAAAAGAAGGGAGAGAGGAGATATGATAGGGACATATAAAATACTCAGGGGAATTGACAAAGTGGAAATAGATGAAATGTTCACACGTAATAATAACAGAACGAGGGGACATGGGTGGAAACTGGAAACTCAGATGAGTCACAGAGATGTTAGGAAGTTTTCTTTTAGCGTGAGAGTAGTGGAAAAATGGAATGCACTTGGGGAACAGGTTGTGGAAGCAAATACTATTCATACTTTTAAGACTAGGTATGATAGGGAAATGGGACAGGAGTCATTGCTGTAAACAACCGATAGCTGGAAAGGCGGGATCCAAGAGTCAATGCTCGATCCTGCAAGCACAAATAGGTAAGTACACATTGTAAGAACATTTGACAAAGATTAGTCGGTACATTAATGTAAAATTTTGGGGATATCAACAGGTATATTGTACCATAATTTGAGGACTATTCCTAGATATAATGCAGTAAAATAAGCGTTCTATATAACAACCATTATATAAGATAATAGCAGTGATTACAATGGTGTAGTTGTATGGCTTAGGCACATATAGATTATAAGGACTTGCCCGAAACGCTGCGCGTACTAGTGGCTTTACAAGAATGTAATTACTATACTATGTATCCTCACAATCCCAATGTACCTTCTTGTATATAAATAAATAAATAAATAAATAAATATATATTGGTGGTTTGGGTGCACTAGATACAGTGCAAGTTTCAGGCACTTGGTACAACACTCTGAAGATAAAATTAGGTACTTTTTGTTTTTGAATAAGGCAGAAGTTAGACAGCTTTTCAATGTGTTAAGGAGTGAGTTCCATAGACTAGGTCTCTTTATTTGCATAGAGTGTTTACACAGATTAAGTTTTGACTTTGGGGATATCAGAGATATATTTATTTCTGGTGTGGTGATTATGTGTTCTATTACATCTGTCAAGGAAGTGTTTCAGAGCAGGGTTTGCACTTAAGAAAAGGGTTTTATAAATGTAATTGGCACACAAGAATGTGTGGAGTGAGTTTATGTTTAGCATGTTTAGGGATTTATACAGGGGGAGGGGCTGAGTGTTGTCTGAAAGCACAGTTTGTTATTGTTCTGATAGCAGATTTGTGCTGGGTGATGATGTGCTTGAGGTAGTTTGCAGAGGTTGAACCCCATGCACAGATACCATAAGTAAGATAGGGATAGATTAGCGCGTAGTATAGTGAGAGGAGAGCAGAGTGGGAACATAATATCTGATTTTAGAAAGTATACCAACCGTTTCAGAGACTTTCTTGGTTATGTGTTGTGTGTGGGTGCTGAAGTTGAGTCTCTTGTCTACGTATAGGCCAAGGAACTTTCCAGCATTTTTATTGCTGATGTTAACATTGTCTATCTGATGCTGAATTGCATCAGTTGATTTGCTTACAAATAAGATGTAGTAGATCTTTTCTATGTTAAGTGTTTGTTGGTTGACATCTATAAGTGGACTTTTTTTTAATTCATTGTTTACAATATTATTTAATATGAGTGGGTTGGGGTCAGAGTAGATGAGGGTAGTATCATCAGCAAACAATATAGGTTTAAGCATGTTAGAGACATTAGGCAGATCATTGATGGATATAAGAAATATGAGAGGTCATCTGATGGCACCCCTACGGTTAATGAAAGAGTGGAAGAGGTTATATCATTGATGGCTACATATTGGTGTCTGTCACTAAGATAGGATCGGATATAGTTCAGGGCAAGGCCTCGGATTCCATAATGTTGGAGTAAGAGGTAGTTATGGTTAACAGTATCAAAGGCCTTTCTCAGGTCAATGAAGAGACCAATCGGGAACTCATTTTAGTCAAGGGCTGAGTAGATTATATCAAGCAGACTAATAATTGCATCATTGGTACTCTTTTAGGGAGCAGAAGCCAAACTGACAGGGATTTAGTATGTTGAATTTTACGAGGAAGCATGAGAGCTGTTTGTAAATAATTGTTTTTAATATTTTTGATAATATAGGTAGATGTGATATTGGTCTGTAGTTGTTTACATCTGCCGGATTGCCTCCTTTATGAACTGACGTTACTCTTGCTTTTTTTTAAGGATATCAGGGAAGGTGTGACACTCTTAGAGATTTGTTGAACAGCAGAGGTAATGGTGGCGCAAGGGCATGGGAGGCACTCTTGTATACCATCGATGGTATTTCATTATGTTCCCAGCTTTGGTTTTTAGTGAGTGAATGATGGACACAACACCTGTCGGGCTGACTGGTGAAAGGAGAAGAGAATTTGGATAGCTGCCTGAAAGATATGTGGTAACATGTGTTTGAGTCTGTGGGATTAATTACGATTAATACAATGATTAATACACAGATATCTCATTAAATATAGAGGTTCCAAAACTCACATGTATATTGGTCATTAGGCCTCTTCACACTTGCCTCTTGTTCTTATGTTCAAGAACAAAATATTACAAAAAGTGTGAGTTTTACACCTGACTTCTTGCCGGTATCTCGGTGCTCCTCTCTTGATAATATATCAACACAAAAGCGCTTAAGTCATTTCTTGTTTAATTTTTTTGTTCGTCGATGCACATTTTCACATTATCCATCGTGTGTTAATTTCTTTATGGTATGAACCCCATCACCTCAGTATGGACTGAGGTGATGGGGTCAGAGGAGTATGGGGGAGGCATCAAACATAGAGTCAATAACAGGGATAAGGTGAAGAACAGGAACAGTCAAACATTGGGTCAAACTGTGGTGGGGAGAGCGGAGAGAGACCTCGGCGGAGATGTCCTTGTCTGGCGGTGCCGGGCGAGGTCTGGCCGAGTGTCGGCAAGGAAGTGAGGTCTGGGTCCGAGTGTCGGCAAGGAAGTGAGTCTGGGTCCGAGTGTCGGCAAGGAAGTGAGGTCTGGGTCTGAGTGTTGGCAAGAAGTGAGGTCTGGGTCTGAGGTGTCGGCAAGGAAGTGAGGTCTGGGTCTGGTGTTGGCAAGGAAGTGAGGTCTGGGTCTGAGTGTCGGCAAGGAGTGAGTCTGTCTGAGTGTTGGCAAGGAAGTGAAGGTCTGGGTCTGAGTGTTGGCAAGGAAGTGAGGTCTGGGTCTGAGTGTCGGCAGGAAGGAGGTCTGGTCTGAGGGTGTCGCAAGAAGTGAGGTCTGGGTCTGAGTGTCGGCAAGGAAGTGAGGTCTGGGTCTGAGTGTCGGCAAGGAAGTGAGGTCTGGGTCCGAGTGTCGGCAAGGAAGTGAGGTCTGGGTCTGAGTGTCGGCAAGGAAGTGAGGTCTGGGTCTGAGTGTCGGCAAGGAAGAGAGGTCTGGGTCTGAGTGTCGGCAAGGAAGCGAGGTCTGGTCTGAGTGTTGGCAAGGAATGAGGTCTGGGTCTGAGTGCGGCAAGGAAGAGAGGTCTGGGTCTGAGTGTCGGCAAGGAATGAGGTCTGGGTCTGAGTGTCGGCAAGGAAGAGAGGTCTGGGTCTGAGTGTCGGCAGGAAGTGAGGTCTGGGTCTGAGTGTTGCAAGGAAGAGTGTCTGGGTCTGAGTGTCGGCAAGGAAGAGGGTCTGGTCTGAGTGTCGGCAAGGAAGCCAGGTCTGGGTCTGAGTGTCGGCAAGGAAGTGAAGTCATTATTCTGTATATTCATGGTAGCGTTATATATATGTATGGCTTCCAGGATTTGCAATCTTTACTCAGTAGTAGAGTCCAGCATTTTAGTATTCACTATCATATTGCTGGTGAGTGTTGTGTTACGTACACTTTGCCTGTGGTGTCTAGGGGCGGCATGCAGCCTGTAGATGGCAGGTCAGTCTTCTCGAAAGCTTTGTGGTGGTCGTACCAATATAGGGAGAGCGAAGGAGACATCCTCTCACTGGGGCGTGTAAACTGGTATACCACAGTTGGTGTCTGGAGAGGGATATATTCTTTATTGGGCCGTTCTTAAATAGTAAACCAGCAATCCTTTTGGTTTATAAGTAGATAATTTAGTCCAATTTTGGGTCTGGGAATTGTCGGTTTCACTCCATTTGAAATTATATTTTTAACTATTCTTTCTTCTGTCTTAAACTGTAAAGCTCATAGTGAACTTGTTAATAGTTTTTATGGGATGGGTTGTGTGTTGTTGTGGTTGTTGTTCTGTCATATAATTTGTGTAAATATCTTCTGATATGAGTGTTGACGTCTCTGTTCGTGTTCCCGTTGTTTATTAATACGTGAAGACTTCTCTCCAGTTCCTTGTGGATTTTATGCCAGTTAGAACAATGTGTAAGAGCTCTACATATATATGTGTTTATATACATATCACCATGGTACCCTCATGGTACCCTGTGAGGTACATGCTACCATGGTACCGTCTGGACCACATATCGCCATATTAGGTTAAATATATTAGAGTTTCTATGTGGCAGAAAAACAAAATGAAAGGGTTACATTTCTTTTATTCACAAATAAAGTAGGTAAGTACTGAGACTAGAGCTGTAAGAGGCACTGTCTAGAAGGTCACTACAGATGCTGGCTACAAGATGGTAACAGATACCAGTAGCTATACAAGCAATAAGAACTTACTGACCATTTCTGGATATTGATTCCCATGGCTCCCTCATCTGAGGATAAGCTAACCTTACTCCACCCCCCAGGTCAGTACTATGGGAACACGACTGGCCCATGTATGGAGAGACCATGAAGGCAGATGAGGGAGAAGCTGTACACATAGCACCTTGTTATCCGCGGGGCCTACAGGGGCAGCACTGGCCCGAGCCGCCGAAGCCACCTGCGCCACTTCGAGTGGGGTATCTGGTGGTCTCGATGATGATGATGGTGGTGCGGATGATCTCCGGGCAGGGGCAGCATCTGCTGAGAGCAGATCTCTCCACCCGCGACTCCGGCAGGGAGGAGAACAGCTCCACGGCGCCAGACTGTGTGTGGTGAGAGGTAACGGTCAGGGCCGGACATGTCTGTTTCCCTCTGTGTACATTATCACGTCTGTTGTTACACTCTAGGCCTATAACTATATTGACCTAAGTTATACAGGGTGAATAACGGCAGGTGAAATAATGATGACATGGTGATATATATACACGTGAACACACCATACACACAGGGAGTGGACTTACTGCAGGAGCGGCCTCCGTGGCCACCAGCAGGAGGCTCAGGGCCGCCACGAGCACCAACATAGTCTTCATCTTCCCGGTTGTGACAAGGAACCTCTGTACAGAAAGCCAAAATTATTAACATCGTGAATCACTTCCGAAGCGTTTTTTAAGGTATAAGTAATTGTATTGGTGGTGACAGACTGTGGCCATACACCAGGGCGGTGACAGACTGTGGTCATACACCAGGACGGTGACAGACTGTAGCCATACACCAGGACGGTGACAGACTGTAGCCATACACCAGGACGGTGACAGACTGTGGTCATACACCAGGACGGTGACAGACTGTAGCCATACACCAGGACGGTGACAGACTGTGGCCATACACCAGGACGGTGACAGACTGTGGCCATACACCAGGACGGTGACAGACTGTGGCCATACACCAGGGCGGTGACAGACTGTGGTCATACATCAGGACGGTGACAGACTGTGGCCATACACCAGGACGGTGACAGACTGTGGTCATACACCAGGACGGTGACAGACTGTAGCCATACACCAGGACGGTGACAGACTGTAGCCATACACCAGGACGGTGACAGACTGTGGCCATACACCAGGACGGTGACAGACTGTGACCATACACCAGGACGGTGACAGACTGTGGCCATACATCAGGACGGTGACAGACTGTGGCAATACACCAGGACGGTGACAGACTGTAGCCATACACCAGGACGGTGACAGACTGTGGCCATACACCAGGACGGTGACAGACTGTAGCCATACACCAGGACGGTGACAGACTGTGGCCATACACCAGGACGGTGACAGACTGTGGCCATACACCAGGACGGTGACAGACTGTGGCCATACACCAGGACGGTGACAGACTGTGGCCATACACCAGGACGGTGACAGACTGTGGCCATACACCAGGACGGTGACAGACTGTGGCCATACACCAGGACGGTGACAGACTGTGGCCATACACCAGGACGGTGACAGACTGTGGCCATACACCAGGACGGTGACAGACTGTGGCCATACACCAGGACGGTGACAGACTGTGGCCATACACCAGGACGGTGACAGACTGTAGCCATACACCAGGACGGTGACAGACTGTGGCCATACACCAGGACGGTGACAGACTGTGGCCATACACCAGGACGGTGACAGACTGTAGCCATACACCAGGACGGTGACAGACTGTGGCCATACACCAGGACGGTGACAGACTGTGGCCATACACCAGGACGGTGACAGACTGTAGCCATACACCAGGAGGTGACAGACTGTGGCCATACACCAGGACGGTGACAGACTGTAGCCATACACCAGGACGGTGACAGACTGTGGCCATACACCAGGACAGTGACAGACTGTAGCCATACACCAGGACGGTGACAGACTGTGGCCATACACCAGGACGGTGACAGACTGTGGCCATACACCAGGACGGTGACAGACTGTGGTCATACACCAGGACGGTGACAGACTGTAGCCATACACCAGGACGGTGACAGACTGTAGCCATACACCAGGACGGTGACAGACTGTAGCCATACACCAGGACGGTGACAGACTGTGGCCATACACCAGGACGGTGACAGACTGTAGCCATACACCAGGACGGTGACAGACTGTGGCCATACACCAGGACGGTGACAGACTGTGGCCATACACCAGGACGGTGACAGACTGTGGTCATACACCAGGACGGTGACAGACTGTAGCCATACACCAGGACGGTGACAGACTGTAGCCATACACCAGGACGGTGACAGACTGTGGCCATACACCAGGACGGTGACAGACTGTAGCCATACACCAGGACGGTGACAGACTGTGGCCATACACCAGGACGGTGACAGACTGTAGCCATACTCCAGGACAGTGACAGACTGTGACCACCACACAAGAGAGACAGATGGACAAGCCAGCAGAGGTAACCTACCTTACCTGATGCAACTCAAGCTGTGTGCTGACTAATTCCTGGCTGACCCTTTTATACCCCGACGGGCGGTGTGGGCGGAGCCAGGAAGAGGAGAGCCCATTGGTCAGTTAAGATGGTCATCAACACGCCCACACAAGGTCGAATATATTGCTTCAACTCATTACTTGCTTCACCCTTGTTGCACATTTCTGATCTCTTGGCGCATTTAACTGAAGCAAAGATATATTGTAATGCAGAGAAGCTCCAAGATGAGTGTATAGTGTAATAGTAGACACGCGCCTTCGACAAATGTGACCATGGTGTTATTGCACACAAAATGCGCTCAAAAGGATTCTCCGGAAAAATAGGAAGATGGATCTACAATTTTCCTAACATAACCCAATGTGTAATAGTCAACAAAGTAATATCCGGACTATCAACCGTGAAGAGCTCAGTCCCCCAGGGTACTGTGCTTGCTCCAGTACTTTTTCTCATCCTCATATCTGACATAGACAAGGACACAACCTATAGTACTGTATCATCCTTTACAGATGACACTAGGATTTTTATGAGAGTAGACAACATAGAAGACACGGCAACCTTCTATCAGACGTAAATCAGGTCTTTCTATGGGCTCCCTTCTTTGATAATTACGTACTTACTTTCTATGGGCTACATAAAATAATATGGTATTTAATGAAGATATGTTCCAGCTCCTGCGCTACGGAAAAAATAAAAATATACAAACGGAAACCACGTACAAAACTCAGGCAAATCATAACATAGAACGAAAAGGCAATGTAAAGGATCTGGGTGTACTCATGTCGGAAGACCTTACCTTTAAAGAACACAATAAAGTAACCGTCACAACTGCAAGAAAAATGACAGGTTGGATAACAAGAACTTTTCACACTAGAGATGCTATACCGATGATGATACTCTTCAAGACGCTAGTTCTCTCTAGAGTGGAGTACTGCTGCACAATGACAGATCCTTTCAAGGCTGTAGAAATTACTGACCTGGAGAGCGTGCAGAGATCCTTTAGTGCTAGAATCCACTCAGTAAAACATCTAAACTACTGAGACCGACTAAAGAGCCTAAATCTGTATTCTCTTGAGCGCAGGCGGGAGAGATACATAATAATTTACATGTGGAAAATAGTAGAGGGGCTGGTCCCAAACCTGCACACAGAAATAACACCACACGAGACCAGAAGTCATGGCAGGATGTGCAGAATACCCCCGTTGAAAAGCAGAGTTGCAACAGGTACTCTGAGAGAACTATCAACATCAGAGGCCCGAGACTGTTCAACACGCTTCCACTACACATAAGGGGCATAACTGGCAGTCCCCTCACAGTGTTCAAGAGAGAACTCGATAAGCACCTCCAAAGGATACCTGATCAACCAGGCTGTGACTCATACGTCAGGCTGCGAGCAGCCGCGTCCAACAGCCTGGTTGACCAGTCCAGCAACCAGGAGGCCTGGTCGACAACCGGGCCGCGAGGACGCTATGCCCCGAAACCCCCGCAAGGCAAGGTAAGGAGCCCCAAGATGACCGTATAATGTAATAGCGTGTTGCCTGCAAGGCTTTTATCAGACTTAGCAAAAGTCTACACTACCAGACAGTCTACTACTAATAAAGTCTGTTCTTCAGTAGAGTTCATCTGCGTTATTCTCAAGGCTTTGCTCTCTTCACTTTCACAACACTAAGATATAACTTAAAATAAAGATATATTCTCACGAAACTGTTTTCACAGCTTCATAGTGTGCTAAATATTACCCATCCTTATATAGCAGCTGACGACGACTTTTGTATGTTAGGGTCCCCACAGAGACTCCCAGCGGAGTCCCACAGGGCTCTGTACTTGGACCATCCTGTTTCTAATATATGTAAATGATCTTCCAGAGGTTAGAGACTCATTTCTCTCAATGTTTGCTGATGATGCAAAAATTATGAGAAGAATCAAGACAGATGAAGATAGACAGAGACTACAGGACGACCTGGACAAACTGGTGGAATGGTCTAGAAAATGGCTACTAAAGTTCAACTCAGGAAAGTGTAAGATAATGAAATTAGGCGAAGGGAGCAGGAGGCTGAGCACAAGGTACCATCAGGGATGTGAAATCCTGCAAGAGTCAAATAGAGAGAAAATCAGGGGGTGGGGGGTTTGAAATCACACCGAACCTGTCCGCAAAAGCCTACATCAAAAGGATATCATCAGCGGCATATGCTAGGTTAACCAACATAAGAACTGCCTTTAGAAACTTGTGTAAGGAATCGTCCAGGACCCTGTATACCACTTATGTCAGACCAATCCTGGAGTATGCAGCTCCAACCTGGAGTCCATACCTAGTTAAACACAAGACAAAGAGAAGATTCAGCGGTATGCCACCAGACTGGTCCCGGAACTGAGAGCGATGAGCTACGAGGAAAGGATAAAGGAGCGGACCTTCATGTCCCTGGAAAAACACAAGAGTAAGGGGAGACATGATAACCACCTTCAAAATTCTCAGGGGAATTGACTTGGTTATCTTGAGATGATTTCGGGGCTTTTAGTGTCCCCGCGGCCCGGTCCTCGACCAGGCCTCCACCCCCAGGAAGCAGCCCGTGACAGCTGACTAACACCCAGGTACCTATTTTACTGCTAGGTAACAGGGGCATCAGGGTGAAAGAAACTCTGCCCATTGTTTCTCGCCGGCGCCTGGGATCGAACCCAGGACCACAGGATCACAAGTCCAGCGTGCTGTCCGCTCGGCCGACCGGCTGGTGGACAAAGACTAACTCTTCAGCACGGATAGTACACGAACAAGGGGACACAGGTGGACACTGAGTGCCCACATGAGCCACAGAGACGTTAGAAAGAACTTTTTCAGTGTCAGAGTGGTTAACAGGTGGAATACATTAGGCAGTGATGTGGTGGAGGCTGACTCCATACACAGTTTCAAGTGTAGATATGATAGAGCCCAGTAGGCTCAGGAATCTGTACACCTGTTGATTGACAGTTGAGAGGCGGGACCAAAGAGCCAGATCTCAACCCCCGCAAGTACAACTAGGTGACTACAGCTAACGTCGGTATAATAGTATGCTAGAGGTCCCCCACAACAGCCAGCTGGACCTACAAAGAAGCAAGTAATTACCGGAAAGTGAGGTAGATAACGGCAGGTAAAGAAAGATATAGAAAGTTTTCCTACTGTGTCAGATAAACTTAACATCAACATCCGGGTCTAACAAGTTTTTGTTAATATGTGGTCTTGTCAAGGGAACACAAGAGTGCCCAAGCTGTGATGGTGTGGGTGGTGGTGTGGGTGGTGGTGGTGTGGGTGGTGGTGTGGTGGTGGTGTGGGTGGTGGTGGTGTGGGTGCTGGTGTGGGTGGTGGTGTGGGTGGTGGTGTGGGTGGTGGTGTGGGTGCTGGTGTGGGTGGTGGTGGGTGGGTGGTGGTGTGGGTGCTGGTGTGGGTGGTGGTGGTGTGGGTGCTGGTGTGGGTGGTGTGTGGGTGGTGGTGTGGGTGGTGGTGTGGGTGCTGGTGTGGTGTGGTGGTGGTGTGGGTGGTGGTGTGGGTGCTGGTGTGGGTGGTGGTGGTGTGGGTGCTGGTGTGGGTGGTGGTGTGGGTGCTGGTGTGGGTGCTGGTGGTGTGGGTGCTGGTGGGGTGGTGGTGTGGGTGGTGGTGTGGGTGGTGGTGTGGGTGGTGGTGTGGGTGCTGGTGTGGGTGGTGTGTGGGGTGGTGGTGTGGGTGCTGGTGTGGGTGGTGGTGTGGGTGGTGGTGTGGGTGGTGGTGTGGTGGTGGTGTGGTGGTGGACCGTCCAGACACGCTGGGCCTTCAGTACCTCTCTTACTTCACACCTTCCCCACACACAAGGAAAATATTATACAAGATATTGTACACACACACCACACACACACACACACACACACACACACACACACACACACACACACACACACACACACACACACACACTCACACACACACACACACAACCATATATAACCCTCCACCAAATGACAGAAGACCCAGTCAAGAGTATGAAAACAACAACATGGCAGTTAACACTATAATTGAGAGGGCAGCCTCTGCTGCCTGTAGAAATAGATCCCACCTGCTCATCATGGGCGACTTCAATCACGGAAGGATTGATTGGGAGAACAAGGAACCGCATGGAGGCGAGGATACGTGGAGAGCCAAACTATTGGAGGTGGTGACAAGAAACTTTTTAACCCAGCATGTCGGAGAACCCACAAGGATGAGAGGCAATAACGAACCAGCGAGACTCGACCTAGTCTTCACTCTGAACCACTCCGACATAAGAGAAATCGGTTTTGAGGACCCAGTAGGAATGAGCGACCACAGTGTACTGGTGTTTGAGTACTTGGTGGAAGAAGGGTTATTGAACTCGAGGAGGGATACTGAAACCAAAAGGTTAGCATACCGAAAGGGAAACTATGAGGGGATAAGAAAATTTCTGGCAGAAATAGCATGGGAAACAGAGCTCAGGGGAAAGACGGCTCAAGATATGATGGATTACATCACGCAGAAGTGCAAGGACGCAGCAAACAAATTTGTCCCAGTCCAAAAGGAAAACAGAGAAATGAAAATGAGAAACCCATGGTTTAATCAGAGATGTAGGCTAGCTAAGCAGCAAAGTAAAAGGGCATGGAGAAACTATAGGAATAACAGGACACTGGAGAGCAGAGAAAGATACCAGAATGCCAGGAATGAATATGTCAGGATGAGAAGAGAGGCAGAAAGACAATACGAAAATGACATCGCAAGCAAGGCAAAGACTCAGCCTAATTGTTACATAGCCACATCAGGAGAATTACTAGAGTTGGATGTGACAAAGGCTATAGGCCCAGATGGAATCTCCCAATGGGTTCTAAAGGAAGGAGCGAGAGAACTGTGCCTACCACTCTCCATAGTGTATAACAAATCACTGGCAACAGGGGAACTGCCAGATATTTGGAAAGCAGCTAACGTAGTCCCGATATACAAGAAAGGTGATAGACAGGAGGCACTGAACTACAGACCAGTGTCCCTAAC
>WNGS01167864.1:34020-44702 GCA_020271785.1 Procambarus virginalis | reverse complement strand
AATAAACACGATATGTTTGCATAATTTTGGGGGGAAATTTGACTATTTGTATTAGGAAAAGTAAAGATGTTTTGGCAAATACCCGGCTACAGATCCTTTATTGTATGTTAATGTGTCAGAAAAGTGTCATAGAATGAGATATCTGAAAGGTGTGGTTGTATATACACACTTGAAAATGTGTATTCATTAAAATGTGTATCATATTCGTTGAAAAAAAATCTCCCTGTCTATTTAGGCTGCAGGACTGAAACTTGGCACAATTGCTGCCCTTGGCATATACAACTAGTCAAAAAATATTGCTTGACATTGAACAACTTTTACAAAAACTTTTATATATTATTTGATTTATTTATTTATTTATATACAAGAAGGTACATTGGGTTTGTGAGAATACATAGCATAGTATTTACAATGGTGTCTATTAATCTTTTAAATTACCAATCAAGCTGTCAATGTAATCAATCAGAGCTTTAATATAACAATGTGCTTTAATATACTTACTAAGCTCTCTCGGCTCATTTTTTCTTGCAATGTATTTGTTATCATTTATTAAGTCTGATAGAACTTACCTACTTAAAATTATCTGTTAATTAAGGACCTGCCCGAAACGCTGCGCGTACTAGTGGCTTTACAAGATTGTAAATACTGTACTATTCAATGTATTCTCACCAACCCAATGGACCTTCTTGTATATAAATAAATAAATAAAAATAAATAAATAAATAAATCTTGTAAAGCCACTAGTACGCGCAGCGTTTCGGGCAGACTAACTAATACCCGCCTAAATAACTGACGCCTGAGTGCTGGCGCAGTTGGATCGCCACTGAAGATCCCGGGTTCAATTCCCGCGGCAGGACAGAAGCGTTTGGGAACAATTGGCTTTCACTGATGTCGCTGTTCACCTTTCTATACGTGTGCAACTGGCAAGCCGTAGTGCAAAGACATTACCTCAGTTCAAAAACCAGCTGGAAAAATTCCTCAGGAGCAGTTGGGGTACCTTTGACAAGCTGCCAGCTTCCTGTCCTCATCCAGGCCACTAGAGAGATTGTGTACCTCAGGTAAATTCAGGTAGTCTGAGTTCCGTTCACTAGGAAGGTCACCCATTAAACAGACCAAGCCAAAGCACGTTTTCTTTCACTGAGGTGTTGATTTGCTAAAGAAAACGATTTTAATGTATCGAGCCACAACTTCGGTGAACCTAACCTCTCTGTGAGCTGTTTGTGGTCGGCTTAAGACATAAAATCACATTGAATTCATTATACACACACACACACACACACACACACACACACACACACACACACACACACACACACACACACACACAAGGGTGATAAAGACAGGCTGTTTACACAAGGGGCACACGCACTAGGGACACAGGTGGAAACTGAGTGCCCAAATGAAGCCACAGAGATATTAGAAAGAACTTTTTTAGTGTCAGAGTGGTTGACAAATGGAATGCATTAGGAAGCGATGTGTGGAGGCTGACTCCATACACAGTTTCAAGTGTAGATATGATAGAGCCCATTAGGCTCAGGAAACTGTACACCTGTTGATTGACGGTTGAGAGGCGGGACCAAAGAGCCAGAGCTCAACCCCCGCAAGCACAACTAGGTGAGTACAACTAGGTGAGTACACAGGACTAGGAGATAGGAGACTAGGAGATAGGGACTAGGAGATAGGAGACCAAAGGGACAGTACACAATGAAGGGGAACAGCCTACCTGTGACGACGCGCGAAAGAGACCTGGGTGTGGACGTAACACCTAATCTATCTCCTGAGGCACATATAAATAGGATAACGACAGCAGCGTACTCTACACTGGCAAAAGTTAGAACATCATTCAGAAACCTAAGTAAGGAGGCATTTAGGGCTCTTTACACTGCCTACGTGAGGCCAGTCTTAGAGTATGCCGCCTCATCATGGAGCCCCATCTAAAGAAGCACATAATGAAACTGGAAAAGGTTCAGAGGTTTGCAACGAGACTCGTCCCAGAGCTACGAGGGATGGGGTATGAGGAGCGCCTGGGGGAACTATGCCTTACGACACTAGAAAGAAGAAGGAGAGGGGGGACATGATAGGAACGTATAAAATACTCAGAGGGATTGACAGAGTGGACATAGACGAAATGTTCACACGGAATAGTAACAGAACGAGGGGACATGGATGGAAGTTAGAAACTCAGATGAGTCACAGAGATGTTAGGAAGTTTTCTTTTAGCGTGAGAGTAGTGGGAAAATGGAATGCACTCAAGGAACAGGTTGTGGAAGCAAATACTATTCATAATTTAAAAACAGGTATGATAGGGAAATGGGATAGGAGTCATTGCTGTAAACAACTGATGCTCGAAAGGCGGGATCCAAGAGTCAATGCTCGATCCTGCAGACACATATAGGTGAGTACATATAGGTGAGTACACACATACACACACACACACACACACACACACATGCACCTCAAGGATCGGTGCTGGGACCAATCCTCTTTCTAATTTACGTAAATCAAATCAAAAATCAAAAATCAAATCAAAATGTTTATTTAGGTAAGGTACATACATAAAAGTGATTGTACAGAGTGATGGAGTAAATAGATAGGGCTAGTACATACAATGCCTAAAGCCACTATTACGCAAAGCGTTTCGGGCATGAAAAACTTAAATGACTAAGGCTTAAGACTAATTGAGCATAAGGAATAAAATGAGTTGAGAAAAACAAAACAGTTAAGAAGGGGGGAACATGGCTGAAAAAGCAGCACAAATGCAATTCGGTCGACAAAACAGCGTCATTTAAAACAAAAACAGACATTAAATGACATGTTTACAGGAGTGGAGTCATACATGTCAATGTTTGCGGATGACGCAAAATTAATGAGAAGAGTTGTGACAGACGAGGATTGTAGGATCCTCCAAGAGGACTTAAACAGGTTGCAGAGATGGTCAGGGAAATGGCTACTGGAGTTTAACACCAGTAAATGTAAAGTTATGGAAATGGGATCAGGTGATAGGAGACAAAAGGGACAGTACACAATGAAGGGGAACAGCCTACCTGTAACGATTCGAGAAAGAGATCTGGGAGTGGATGTGACACCTAATCTAACTCCTGAGGCACATATAAATAGCATAACGACAGCAGCGTACGCTACACTGGCGAAAATTAGAACTTCATTCAGAAACCTAAATGAGGAGGCTTTTAGGGCGCTTTACACTGCATACGTGAGACCCGTCTTAGAGTATGCCGCGCCATCATGGAGCCCCCACCTGAAGAAACACATAAGGAAACTGGAGAAGGTTCAGAGGTTTGCGACGAGGCTTGTCCCAGAGTTACGAGGGAAGGGATATGAAGAGCGACTGAAGGAACTGAACCTTACGACACTAGAGAAAAGAAGGGAGAGAGGAGATATGATAGGGACATATAAAATACTCAGGGGAATTGACAAAGTGGAAATAGATGAAATGTTCACACGTAATAATAACAGAACGAGGGGACATGGGTGGAAACTGGAAACTCAGAGGTTGAACCCCATGCACAGATACCATAAGTAAGATAGGGATAGATTAGCGCGTAGTATAGTGAGAGGAGAGCAGAGTGGGGAACATAATATCTGATTTTAGAAAGTATACCAACCGTTTCAGAGACTTTCTTGGTTATGTGTTGTGTGTGGGTGCTGAAGTTGAGTCTCTTGTCTACATATAGGCCAAGGAACTTTCCAGCATTTTTATTGCTGATGTTAACATTGTCTATCTGATGCTGAATTGCATCTGTTGATTTGCTTACAAATAAGATGTAGTAGATATTTTCTATGTTAAGTGTTTGTTGGTTGACATCTATAAGTAGACTTTTTTTTAATTCATTGTTTACAATATTATTTAATATGAGTGGGTTGGGGTCAGAGTAGATGAGGGTAGTATCATCAGCAAACAATATAGGTTTAAGCATGTTAGAGACATTAGGCAGATCATTGATGGATATAAGAAATATGAGAGGTCATCTGATGGCACCCATACGGTTAATGGTAGAGTGGGAGAGGTTATATCATTGATGGCTACATATTGGTGTCTGTCACTAAGATAGGATCGGATATAGTGCAGGGCAAGGCCTCGGATTCCATAATGTTGGAGTAAGAGGTAGTTATGGTTAACAGTATCAAAGGCCTTTCTCGGGTCAATGAAGAGACCAATCGGGAACTCATTTTAGTCAAGGGCTGAGTAGATTATATCAAGCAGACGAGTAATTGCATCGTTGGTACTCTTTTGGGGAGCAGAAGCCAAACTGACAGGGATTTAGTATGTTGAATTTTACGAGGAAGCATGAGAGCTGTTTGTAAATAATTGTTTTTAAATATTTTTGATAATATAGGTAGATGTGATATTGGTCTGTAGTTGTTTACATCTGCCGGATTGCCTCCTTTATGAACTGACGTTACTCTTGCTTTTTTTTAAGGATATCAGGGAAGGTGTGACACTCTTAGAGATTTGTTGAACAGCAGAGGTAATGGTGGCGCAAGGGCATGGGAGGCACTCTTGTATACCATGGATGGTATTTCATTAATGTTCCCAGCTTTGGTTTTTAGTGAGTGAATGATGGACACAACACCTGTCGGGCTGACTGGTGAAAGGAGAAGAGAATTTGGATAGCTACCTGAAAGATATGTGGTAACATGTGTTTGAGTCTGTGGGATTAATTACGATTAATACAATGATTAATACACAGATATCTCATTAAATATAGAGGTTCCAGAAACTCACATGTATTGGTCATTAGGCCTTCACCACTTGCCTCTTGTTCTTATGTTCAAGAACAAAATATTACAAAAAGTGTGAGTTTTACACCTGACATTCTTGCCGGTATCTCAGTGACTCCTCTCTTGATAATATATCAACACAAAAGCGCTCATGTCATTTCTTGTTTAATTTTTTTGTTCGTTGATGCACATTTTCACATTATCCATCGTGTGTTAATTTCTTTATGGTATGAACCCCATCACCTCAGTATGGACTGAGGTGATGGGGTCAGAGGAGTATGGGGGGAGGCATCAAACATTAGAGTCAATAACAGGGATAAGGTAAGAGAACAGGAGCAGTCAAACATTGGGTCAAACTGTGGTGGGAGGAGAGCGGAGAGAGACCTCGGCGGAGATGTCCTTGTCTGGCGGTGCCGGGCGAGATCTGGGTCTGAGTGTCGGCAAGGAAGTGAAGTCTGGGTCTGAGTGTTGGCAAGGAAGTGAAGTCTGGGTCGAGTGTCGGCAAGGAAGTGAGGTCTGGGTCTGAGTGTTGGCAAGGAAGTGAGGTCTGGGTCTGGGTGTCGGCAAGGAAGTGAGGTCTGGGTCTGAGTGTCGGCAAGGAAGTGAGGTCTGGGTCTGAGTGTCGGCAAGGAAGTGAGGTCTGGGTCTGAGTGTTGGCAAGGAAGTGAGGTCTGGGTCTGAGTGTTGGCAAGGAAGTGAGGTCTGGGTCTGAGTGTTGGCAAGGAAGTGAGGTCTGGGTCTGAGTGTCGGCAAGGAAGTGAGGTCTGGGTCTGAGTGTCGGCAAGGAAGTGAGGTCTGGGTCTGAGTGTCGGCAAGGAAGTGAGGTCTGGGTCCGAGTGTCGGCAAGGAAGTGAGGTCTGGGTCTGAGTGTCGGCAAGGAAGTGAGGTCTGGGTCTGAGTGTCGGCAAGGAAGTGAGGTCTGGGTCTGAGTGTTGGCAAGGAAGTGAGGTCTGGGTCTGAGTGTCGGCAAGGAAGTGAGGTCTGGGTCTGAGTGTCGGCAAGGAAGAGAGGTCTGGGTCTGAGTGTCGGCAAGGAAGCGAGGTCTGGGTCTGAGTGTTGGCAAGGAAGTGAGGTCTGGGTCTGAGTGTCGGCAAGGAAGAGAGGTCTGGGTCTGAGTGTCGGCAAGGAAGTGAGGTCTGGGTCTGAGTGTTGGCAAGGAAGTGAGGTCTGGGTCTGAGTGTCGGCAAGGAAGAGAGGTCTGGGTCTGAGTGTCGGCAAGGAAGCCAGGTCTGGGTCTGAGTGTCGGCAAGGAAGTGAAGTCATTATTCTGTATATTCATGGTAGGCCGTTATATATATGTATGGCTTCCAGGATTTGCAATCTTTACTCAGTAGTAGAGTCCAGCATTTTAGTATTCACTATCATATTGCTGGTGAGTGTTGTGTTACGTACACTTTGCCTGTGGTGTCTAGGGGCGGCATGCAGCCTGTAGATGGCAGGTCAGTCTTCTCGAAAGCTTTGTGGTGGTCGTACCAATATAGGGAGAGCGAAGGAGACATCCTTCACTGGGGCGTGTAAACTGGTATACCACAGTTGGTGTCTGGAGAGGGATATATTCTTTATTGGGGCCGTTCTTAAATAGTAAACCAGCAATCCTTTTGGTTTATAAGTAGATAATTTAGTCCAATTTTGGGTCTGGGAATTGTCGGTTTCACTCCATTTGAAATTATATTTTTAACTATTCTTTCTTCTGTCTTAAACTGTAAAGCTCATAGTGAACTTGTTAATAGTTTTTATGGGATGGGTTGTGTGTTGTTGTGGTTGTTGTTCTGTCATATAATTTGTGTAAATATCTTCTGATATGAGTGTTGACGTCTCTGTTCGTGTACCCGTTGTTTATTAATACGTGAAGGCTTCTCTCCAGTTCCTTGTGGATTTTATGCCAGTTAGAACAATGTGCAAGAGCTCTACATATATATGTGTTTATATACATATCACCATGGTACCCTCATGGTACCCTGTGAGGTACATGCTACCATGGTACCGTCTGGACCACATATCGCCATATTAGATTAAATATATTAGAACTTCTATGTGGCAGAAAAACAAAATGAAAGGGTTACATTTCTTTTATTCACAAATAAAGTAGGTAAGTACTGAGACTAGAGCTGTAAGAGGCACTGTCTAGAAGGTCACTACAGATGCTGGCTACAAGATGGTAACAGATACCAGTAGCTATACAAGCAATAAGAACTTACTGACCATTTCTGGATATTGATTCCCATGGCTCCCTCATCTGAGGATAAGCTAACCTTACTCCACCCCCAGGTCAGTACTATGGGAACACGACTGGCCCATGTATGGAGAGACCATGAAGGCAGATGAGGGAGAAGCTGTACACATAGCACCTTGTTATCCGCGGGGCCTACAGGGGCAGCACTGGCCCGAGCCGCCGAAGCCACTGCGCCACTTCGAGTGGGGTATCTGGTGGTCTCGATGATGATGATGGTGGTGCGGATGATCTCGGGCAGGGGCAGCATCTGCTGAGAGCAGATCTCTCCACCCGCGACTCCGGCAGGGAGGAGAACAGCTCCACGGCGCCAGACTGTGTGTGGTGAGAGGTAACGGTCAGGGCGGACATGTCTATTTCCCTCTGTGTACATTATCACGTCTGTTGTTACACTCTAGGCCTATAACTATATAGACCTAAGTTATACAGGGGTGAATAACGGCAGGTGAAATAATGATGACATGGTGATATATATACACGTGAACACACCAGACACACAAGGGAGTGGACTTACTGCAGGAGCGGCCTCCGTGGCCACCAGCAGGAGGCTCAGCACCACCACGAGCACCAACACAGTCTTCATCTTCCCGGCTGTGACAAGGAACCTCTGTACAGAAAGCCAAAATTATTAACATCGTGAATCACTTCCGAAGCGTCTTTTAAGGTACAAGTAATTGTAATGGTGGTGATAGACTGTGGCCATACACCAGGACGGTGATAGACTGTAGCCATACACCAGGACGGTGATAGACTGTAGCCATACACCAGGACGGTGACAGACTGTGGCCATACACCAGGACGGTGACAGACTGTGGTCATACACCAGGACGGTGACAGACTGTAGCCATACACCAGGACGGTGACAGACTGTAGCCATACACCAGGACGGTGACAGACTGTAGCCATACACCAGGACGGTGACAGACTGTGGTCATACACCAGGACGGTGACAGACTGTGGCCATACACCAGGACGGTGACAGACTGTAGCCATACACCAGGACGGTGACAGACTGTAGCCATACACCAGGACGGTGACAGACTGTGGCCATACACCAGGACGGTGACAGACTGTAGCCATACACCAGGACGGTGACAGACTGTAGCCATACACCAGGACGGTGACAGACTGTGGCCATACACCAGGACGGTGACAGACTGTGACCACCACACAAGAGAGACAGATGGACAAGCCAGCAGAGGTAACCTACCTTACCTGATGCAACTCAAGCTGTGTACTGACTAATTCCTGGCTGACCCTTTTATACCCCGACGGGCGGTGTGGGCGGAGCCAGGAAGAGGAGAGCCCATTGGTCAGTTAAGATGGTCATCAACACGCCCACACAAGGTCGAATATATTGCTTCAACTCATTACTTGCTTCACCCTTGTTGCACATTTCTGATCTCTTGGCGCATTTAACTGAAGCAAAGATATATTGTAATGCAGAGAAGCTCCAAGATGAGTGTATAGTGTAATAGTAGACACGCGCCTTCGACAGATGTGACCATGATGTTATTGCGCACAAAATGCGCTCAAAAGGATTCTCCGGAAAAATAGGAAGATGGATCTACAATTTTCCTAACATAACCCAATGTGTAATAGTCAACAAAGTAATATCCGGACCATCAACCGTGAAGAGCTCAGTCCCCCAGGGTACTGTGCTTGCTCCAGTACTTTTTCTCATCCTAATATCTGACATAGACAAGGACACAACCTATAGTACTGCATCATCCTTTACAGATGACACTAGGATTTTTATGAGAGTAGACAACATAGAAGACACGGCAAACCTCCTATCAGACGTAAATCAGGTCTTTCTATGGGCTCCCTTCTGTGATAATTACGTACTTACTTTCTATGGGCTACATAAAATAATATGGTATTTAATGAAGATATGTTCCAGCTCCTGCGCTACGGAAATAAATAAAAATATACAAACGGAAACCACGTACAAAACTCAGGCAAATCATAACATAGAACGAAAAGGCAATGTAAAGGATCTGGGTGTACTCATGTCGGAAGACCTTACCTTTAAAGAACACAATAAAGTAGCCGTCACAACTGCAAGAAAAATGACAGGTTGGATAACAAGAACCTTTCACACTAGAGATGCTATACCGATGATGATACTTTTCAAGACGCTAGTGCTCTCTAGAGTGGAGTACTGCTGCACAATGACAGCCCCTTTCAAGGCTGTAGAAATTACTGACCTGGAGAGCGTGCAGAGATCCTTTACTGCTAGAATCCACTCAGTAAAACATCTAAACTACTGAGACCGACTAAAGAGCCTAAATCTGTATTCTCTTGAGCGCAGGCGGGAGAGATACATAATAATTTACATGTGGAAAATAGTAGAGGGGCTGGTCCCAAACCTGCACACAGAAATAACACCACATGAGACCAGAAGACATGGCAGGATGTGCAGAATACCCCCGTTGAAAAGCAGAGTTGCAACAGGTACTCTGAGAGAACTATCAACATCAGAGACCCGAGACTGTTCAACACGCTTCCACTACACATAAGGGGCATAACTGGCAGTCCCCTCACAGTGTTCAAGAGAGAACTCGATAAGCACCTCCAAAGGATACCTGATCAACCAGGCTGTGACTCATACGTCAGGCTGCGAGCAGCCGCGTCCAACAGCCTGGTTGACCAGTCCAGCAACCAGGAGGCCTGGTCGACAACCGGGCCGCGGGGACGCTATGCCCCGAAACCCCCGCAAGGCAAGGTAAGGAGCCCCAAGATGACCGTATAATGTAATAGCGTGTTGCCTGCAAGGCTTTTTTATCAAAAGTCTACACTACCAGACAGTCTACTACTAATAAAGTCTGTTCTTCAGTAGAGTTCATCTGCGTTATTCTCAAGGCTTTGCTCTCTTCACTTTCACAACACTAAGATATAACTTAAAATAAAGATATATTCTCACGAAACTGTTTTCACAGCTTCATAGTGTGCTAAATATTACCCATCCTTATATAGCAGCTGACGACGACATTTGTATGTTAGGGTCCCCACAGAGACTCCCAGCGGAGTCCCACAGGGCTCTGTACTTGGACCATCCTGTTTCTAATATATGTAAATGATCTTCCAGAGGTTAGAGACTCATTTCTCTCAATGTTTGCTGATGATGCAAAAATTATGAGAAGAATCAAGACAGATGAGATAGACAGAGACTACAGGACGACCTGGACAAACTGGTGGAATGGTCTAGAAAATGGCTACTAAAGTTCAACTCAGGAAAGTGTAAGATAATGAAATTAGGCGAAGGGAGCAGGAGGCTGAACACAAGGTACCATCAGGGATGTGAAATCCTGCAAGAGTCAAATAGAGAGAAAATCAGGGGGTGGGGGGGGGTTTGAAATCACACCGAACCTGTCCGCAAAAGCCTACATCAAAAGGATATCATCAGCGGCATATGCTAGGTTAACCAACATAAGAACTGCCTTTAGAAACTTGTGTAAGGAATCGTCCAGGACCCTGTATACCACTTATGTCAGACCAATCCTGGAGTATGCAGCTCCAACCTGGAGTCCATAACTAGTTAAAACACAAGACAAGAGAAGATTCAGCGGTAGTGTGTGTGTGTGTGTGTGTGTGTGTGTGTGTGTGTGTGTGTGTCTGTGTGTGTGTGAGTGAGTGTGCGTGTGTGTGAGTGTGTGTGTGTGTGTGTGTGTGTGTGTGTGTGTGTGTGTGTGTGTGTGTGTGTGTGTGT